>JBBPTK010000074.1:0-34956 GCA_038094135.1 Spongiforma cf. squarepantsii | reverse complement strand
TTCCCCAGATGTCATTATCAATGTTCTTGGGGATGTTTGGATCCAGATCCACTGTGCGAGGCGTATATGCCTCATCGTCGTATCTGGCACAACCCGCCGAGTAGCAGCAGTCGAAGATGACAGTCTATATGTCATGGTCAATAGGCAGACGAATGTCCATTGTAAGCACTTGCAATGTTATTTCCTTTCGCTCTGGCGATATCCTCGATCAAAGCGCCAATTGTGCGGTCGGGGATAGGATGGAGGTTCTTTGCTTTATAGTCGCAAGGAACCAAGCACTGGATGTGACCATTAACGCCCCAGCTGTGTGGCGCGGGGAGTGTTCCCCCATGTCCAGCATAGAAGATGACGATCGGATCCCCGTTTCGGATACGTTGATCGTTTTGCAAGTCTCTGAATGCCTCGATTATGGCATCGCGAGTGGCCTGATGGTCAAGGAGTATGCGAATATGATCCTCAGAGACCCCAAGCATTTCCTCCAGATAGTCTCCCATTGCCTTCGCATCAGAAACTGCACCGCGTAGTCCGGGACAATGATAGTAATCATCGATACCAATTATTAGAGCAAATCTGCAGATACGTGTAACTGGTCAGAGAGTGCATGATTTAATGATAAATATCGCACAAAGGCACAGAGGGAAGTGGGGTGGTTGGCAACCCGGAGAGTGGATATGGTGATTCAGGATCAAAGACATCGGTTTGTAAAAGATTGTCATCTGGAACTCGGTGAGTGAACTTGTCCAAAATCATGCATGTGCGCATACTAATGGTGACAATTTGTAATTTATCGAGCTTCTCAGCTTGGAGATGAAAGTGATCAGGGTCTGCAGAATCCATGGTCAGAGGGGCGAACATAAAGCCGAGGAGCGTACAAATAATTTCAGTTGCCTCTGTATGGTTTGACTGAGCAGGAGACGTGGGGCATTGAGAAGGACGGGGTCGCTGGGGTGCCGTTACCCCACTGGGATACAAAGGGTTACTCTCCCACTGAAATATACGAAACAAACGTCGTTGAAGGCTGAGAAATGCACCCATGGTTGTCGGATACAACTGAAACCTGTTGCAAAAGTTGTCGAGAGTCTTCAACAAGACATCGTGCAGCGACATGTGGAGACCACGACTGGCACAAATGGCGCAATACAGCCAGGCAACAACCAGACGTACAATTCGTCACGGTGCTGTGAAACGCCACGGCCTCACTGCTTGCATGTAACGAGTCTAATTACCGATGGACGGGCTGCGCATACGAGGCGCGCGCCAAGATCCATGGGAGAAAAGATAATTGCATCCTCCCTGGCATCAGTGAGCGTGCATTTTCTCTCTCGCGTTTGGCCCTGCCCATCCATCGAGTTGGTGGAAAGATCTGGTTCGGGCCATTCGGCCTATCTTGCACAAAAATTCGAGATCTCCGATTCACCTCTGATGCCCACGGATTCCACTCACAATAAGAAAACACACTCCTCTGGCTCTCGACCAAATCAGCAGGCCTTGACAGAATCCAATAGTGTGAGTATACCATTTGATACTGTGACGCGCGTGGGAATTTGGTAATGATGAAAAATAGCTGACCACTAACATTGAGCGACAACCGTGACGATAACCGAAATACATGGAATGGTGGACTTTGAAGCTTCGAATGATACCAATATCTATGGTGACAACGGACGGCGACGTATTATAGCGACCTTCGATCGAGCAATGTCATACAGTTGGGCCGGAGAAAACGGTGGGAGTAGAAGATCGTATGGCTGAATCGTGGGTATCATCCAGACCCCTCGAGGCCTCCTCAGTGAATTTATGTAACGGTGCACCGTTGTTTTCGGGCTCCGACCATAAGTATGTATGTACGAAATGGATGTATGTACGAAATGGATATTGTCTTACTTCAAGTTGTATTTCTCGGTGACTCAGAGCTCGATCAAGAACCAAAGCATCATCATTTTAACCGCCTCACATCTGAGAGATACCAAGCGGAAGTAGGACCCATGAGAGCAAGGAGGAACAGCCCAACGTGGTTGACAAAGTTGTGAAATGTTGGATGGTGAGATCCCTGACTGAGGAGTTAGAGCGAGCCGAAATGAACGAGGGTCTCGGTATTCTGCGTACGCTCTTTAAGAAGCCTTCTAAGGGAAGCACAAACCTGAAATATATACATACCTTAACTGAGGCGTTGAAGCCAATTATCTCCTAGCAAAACCAAGTGGGAAATCAAGCCTTTACTTTCCCACAGAATCGTACATGGGATTTGATCCTTATAGTATAACGTCAATCAATGTGTCTTCACCGGGCAGTTGATAATTCCCTCCTCTTCTCAGTCAGCCGGTTTATTCGGCATGCGGACAGCAGCGAGGGCAGCGTGGAATCTGGCAGAAGAACATCATCACCCCTTGCCGTACATGGATACAAGACCAGTGGATATACCTCGAAGGGTTACCGAACCGCGATTCTATTTGCACGGAATCGATAATCATTAATCAGAGTTCAGGTATGGTAACTTGGCCAGTCGGTTGGACACAATTAATCGATCAAAGTTGACTATGACAAGCCTTGTAACTCCAGCCCGCCAATTGAATTAAAGCGAGATTCACCGTGACACCAAGGTTCCAAGTTGTTCAGTTTTGGCTTGTTTAGGAAGATGGTTACTTGGCTTCATAGTGAGATATCTAAAAATGAACCAGAGACCATTGATCCACCTGCGCCATGATGACGCATAAATGAGCGGTGATGTCAAGCTCATTCTGTGGTAAGTTTGTGATGAGTCGTTGATTGGTCAATGATTTCGAAAACGAGGCAGCCGCCTTACACGCATTTAGGCATATATAAACATTAGTTAATGGTGACTTTTAAGTTGGTAACCAGGGTAGCATGGCATGCTGTGGAGTGTTCTGGAATTTCCAGGCTGTACTATACTCCTTCCGAGAGCATATCGTGATGACTCACATTGGCATGCTGCACTAGGCCGCAGTGCGACATTTGTACTTTCGGTTCAAAATCCTCAAAGAGTTCCGCGTCGAACTAGTACGAGGCAATTTGAGTCAAAAAATAAGTGGTGGCAAATCAGATTAATCAGGATTCAGGATCATCCAAAGGGGTGCAAAATCGGTTTGGCAATTTCTTTTACGTAAAACTTTGTGGCTACGGGTCCGAGTCGTTGGCTCAACTGGAATGGAGCGGTCTTGGACCTGAGACCTCGTCAGCAAGACCTGCTTATAATGTTACCGCTTAACGTCTCCTTCGTGGGTCTCTGATTTGGCCACCGTCACCAAAAGCGAATTTTGTCGAGTCATTACCCGCGTATCTGGCATTTTGCTCGGTTACAACCATTGATGCTGTCAAACATCGCCACGTGCACAGCAGCCACCATGCTGTGGATTTAAACAATGACTTCAGAGTGGCAAAGCTAGCGTCAATCCGAATCTGCGATAACCAGAAGTTCCTCATTCGAAAACGGGACTCTTCGTCACCCAAGCATGATCACCTCCGGTCTTACTGTAGGTAGAGATATTCAAACTCGTATGTTATTTCGGGTTCCACATGCATAACTTCAGCTCAAGACTTTCACCTAGTACACCCAGACCATTTGTCCAGAGGGGACACTTCCATTGCACGCCTTGGAGGGCACACGTCACGTTTGTATGTTATCCCGGTCATATCATATGCATCCCATGATTTATTATACTGCCAGATTCGCTCTAATTATCGGGATTGATAACTATACCTATGAAAATTGTCGTAAGCTTCGTGGAGCAGCTGCCGACGCGAGAGCGATGTCAATGTATCTTCGGAAGGCCTTTAGATTGCCTGAAGACCACATTCGCTTGCTCATTGATCATCAAGCCACTCGACAGGCGATCATTCAGGCGTTCCGAGATCTACGGAATGATCGGCGTATTCGAAACGGAGATCCTGTTCTAATTTTTTTTGCTGGACACGGAACAGAACTTCACGCTCCAAGGTCGTGGCGTATCCCAGGCATGATCCAGCTGTTACTTCCCTATGATTACGAACCAGACCAAATCCCTCCCATTCCGGACCGCACGATCGGTGCTTTGATTGATGATATCTCCAGAAAGAAGGGGGATAATATTGTAAGTGTTACCGTAATTCGTGTTCTTATTTCCGATCATGGTGTCTAGACGGTCATCTTTGACTGCTGTTTTGCCGCCGGAGGCACTAGATACGACAAAGAGGGATATATAGCTCGCCTTGCCGAGGATATTCCAGACAACCTCGCAGATGCCAATGATCTGGATGAGGATATTTTGGACAATCGGCATGGAGAAATTACTGGAGGTTTTACTGGTCATGATCGGTCGCACATCCTTCTGGCTGCCGCAGGCGAGAGCGAACTTGCTTATGAGTATAGAGGGCACGGGCTATTTACTTCCGCGTTTTTGACCGTGCTCCAGAACCGTTCCATCGATAACCTCACCTACGCTGAAGTGATTGACCAAATGCATCTAAACAGGTGCATGTCTTCCGGCTTATGAGGTAGTTGAGATGCTGACTTCATCTAGCCCTTCTCCTCAGACTCCACGCTGCGTAGGCTTCAATAAGGAGCGTATGTTGTTTAATGCCAGACAGCCCGCGAGTAGGCAAGTTTTGTACCCCATCCAGGTTCGCGACATGAGAACAGTCAATGTCGCTGTTGGCCGTGCACACGGTGTCTCGCACGGGGTGGTATTGACCTTGTACGACGAAAGTGGACAAGGATTAGCCACTGTTACGATCGACCAGGGTGCTGTCATTAAGGGCTTCCAGCTCACCTTCACGATATCTGAGGCACGTTTGAGTCTTAGAAATGCCACACGGGCAAGGCTGACTCGCGTCGGACAAGTCCCACTGTATCTGGCAGCGGGCGGAAATTCTTATTCAATTCTCAGGGAGGCTCTGAGGCGAATGGTTGCCCTTGGAAGAGAAGACGCAAACTTCTCGCTTGTCACGGATCCTAATCAAGCAAAGCTGGGACTTGTGATGAAGAACAATCATATCGTCCTCAAGATCTTGGATCAGCGGATGAAAGAACTCGGGCTGACTGAACACCCCTACGTGGCTACTCTCAACAATCTTGCTGATGTCCTCAAAACCGCATCACATTTTTATTGGTACCTTCATCACGCGAAAAGTCGTGCGGGTATCAGCGATAAATTGCATGTCGAATTTTACAAGCTGACCTCAGATCACGACGAGGACGAGGATGAAGATGAAAGAGACAGGGCCCCGGTCGGCCAGGGACTTCTTCGAAAGAATCCCTCAGATAACTCAGATATCATCGATTTTGTTGTCGACCCTGGAGAACCCTACGGGATTGCCATCACTAACAAGACGGAATGCGACTTGTATCTGAATGCGTTCTTGTTCAACAGTAGCCTGAGAATAGGTGAGTGAATGCAATCATTAGTGGTTGTCACTCTCTTTAACCTTGACGATTCGATGTATCATTTTTAGTCCCATATTACATACAGTCGACCCTGGGAAATCCAGAACCTCCGCTGAGGCAGAATAAGACATTCACAATTGGATTCGGGCCCAGTGGCTTGCATCCTTTGAAATTTTGGTTGTCCGACAATCAGGAGCTGGACGTGGGCTACCTGAAACTATTCTTTGCTACCCGACCAATTGATATGACCGACGTTGCACAAGACTCGCCTCTTTTGCCTGATTTGAATATGGATCCACCCCAGGGAAGGGTCGGTGATGCACGCGAAGGTGACCTGCATCGGAGGGCAAATGATGCCAACGATATTTGGTTCACCAAGGAGATCCCCATTGTGCAGAGGAAGACACCTGAAACCGGCCGCCGCTTGCGGAGAGGACATTGAGGTGTTGTAGAGTGTGCTGTCGCTTATCTTTGATGTAAGATAATCAATCAGTGATAGTAGTCTACAGCTGATCTGTTTTGTGAGTAGGCTTTAAATTGATGGTTCATGTATGTAAACTACTACGGAGCATATTGCGTTCTGGAGAAACTATACATCGCCGACTGTGAATGGAAATGACAACGTCCTTCAGAAATATTCTGGTAGCTGCACGTGACGGATCCTGTACTGCACAAAAAGTCACCCTATCCTCGTACTGCATCACATCCTAGAAGTCACGAGTCCGAACGAAAGATTATCGTGATCATCTTATCTTTGCTGACAACGCAAAACTCACACTCCTTAGTTTCTTTAGCGCCAGCGTAAAAGTACTGTAAAACCCCTACCAAACTCGAATGTTTGAACATTGAACCGGCGGCAGCCACCATTATAGTAATCTTGACCACAACGTTAAGTCCATCGTGACACCAAAAAGCACATGATACGACCTTCAGAAGAGGTTACTTATATGGCTCCACTGGCGAGATATTCTAATACACAAGTCGACACTTCTGCGCCACGAATCAGCGGTGATAATAGACCACCTAACACACGTTCAGGCATTATTGGCTATCTGGGCTGACGTGCCTTGGTAGAAAACACGGCGTGCCACTGTGTGGGAATTCCCACGGTGCTGTGGGCTGTACATTGGTCTCAGCTTATCTTTGGTATGCTGTAGGGTAAATTGCTTTTCCTCGACACATGGTCTGTTTACTAGTAGGTCTGGCTCCCAGTACTTTTTTTCTCAGTTATGCGGTTGCAAATCAGACTGATCCGGAGAGGGCATGATCTATGGTGACTCACAGCTCTCGGGCAAAAATCCCCTCCTTGAGAACTTGAACGATAGGTGTGTGATCTTAAACTATACTTTCTGACGTGCTATTATTAAACATTGGCCTTTTGATTAACGGGAGCAGTCCAACCTGCAACATGACAGACCCGCTCAGACATCACGATATATATGTCCTACACAGCAAGTCAACCGTGCTATGAATTTAAGCAATGACCTCCAAACATTGCAAAGTTAGCGTCGACTCAGATTCCGATTACCAGAGGGTCCGCAGTTTGGAAAAATCATGGGAACAGCCTTTAGCGCCCCCCGACGCTTTCGACGGACTCTTCATCACGCAAGCTTGAACACCACCCATTTTACGGGAGGCAGTCATATCGCTTTAGGTTATTCCAGGACTCATTAACTTGACTCTAGCTCATAAAAATTTACCTACCACCCAGATCATTCGTCCGAACTCGGAGACTATACTTCCGTCACACGCCATGCGGAGCATGGCACGGCACGTCTGTAATTCATTCCAGTCATATCGTATGCAATGTATTACTTATTATATCGGCAGGTTCGCTTTAATCATCGGTATTGATGCCTACGTGAACTGTCGTAGGCTTGGTGGGGCAGTCGCCGATGCGAGAGCGATCAGAAGGTTTTTTCTGGAGACCGTTGGGGTGCCAGAAAATCGCATCCGCATGCTTGTTGATCATCAAGCCACAAGACAGGCGATTATCCAGGCGTTCAGAGACTTGCGGAATGATCAGCGTATTCGAAACGGAGATCCTATTCTGATATTTTTTGCTGGACACGGAACAGAACTTCATCCTCCAAAACAGTGGCGTATTCAAGGCAAGATTCAGTGGCTTCTTCCTTGCGACTATGGAGTAAAGCGCACCTGCCCAATTCCGGACCGCACGATTGGCGCTTTGATTGATGATATCGCCAGAGCGAAGGGTGATAATATCGTGAGTGTTATTATAGCCTGTTTTCCTGTCTTTTGACCATACTGTTTAGACTGTCGTCTTTGACTGCTGTTTTGCTGCCGGGGTAACTAGATACGAAAATGAGGAATATATCGCACGTCGCACTGAGGACATTCCTGACAACCTCATATACGACAATGATCTCGACAAAGATATTTTGGAGAATCGGCATGGCACAGTCGCCGAGGGTTTTTCTGCTCCTAATCAGTCGCACGTACTCCTGGCTGCTGCTGGCGAAAGCGAACTTGCTTATGAACATGAAAGGCGCGGGGTATTTACCTCTGCGTTTTTGACGATTCTCCAGGACCATGCGCTCGATAACCTCACGTACGCTGACGTTGTTGACCGCATGCGTCTAAACAGGTATGCCTCTTCCACATCGTAAGGTCGTTGAGATGTTAATTTCATCTAGTCCATCTCCTCAGACTCCACGCTGTATAGGCTTCAATAAACGGCGTATTTTATTTGACGCGAGACTGCCAACTGTCGGGCATATTTTTTACCCTATCAAGTCCAATGGCAGGAAATCATTCATCGTCGCTGCTGGCCGTGCTCATGGTGTCTCGCGTGGCGTGGTGTTGACCTTGTGCGACCAAAGAAGGCGAGGCTTTACTACTGTCGAGGTAGACCAGGATGCTACAGTCGATGGCTTCCAGACCACTATTAGGGTGTCTGAGACAAATGCGAGTCTCAGAAATGCCTCGTTCGCAAAGCTGGCTCGCGTCGGCCAAGTCCCACTATACCTGGTAACAAGAGGAAACACCCATGTAACTCTTCGGGGGACTCTGGAACAGATGGTTGTTCATGGAAGGAATAATTTGAATTTCTTCCTTGTCAAGGATCCTAAAGAAGCAAAGCTGGGTATTGCAATGAGGGACGATCATGTTGTTTTCGAAATCTTGGATGAGCAGACGAAAAGACTCGGACTGACCGAAATCCCCTACGAGGCTACTCTCGACAATCTTACTGATGTCCTCAAAACTGCATCACATTTTTTTTGGTATCTCCATCACATGAAAACTCGTGCGGACACCAGCCAAAAGGTACATGTCGAATTCCACAAGCTAATCACCAAAAAAGACGAGGATGACGAAGAATATAGAGTCCCGTCTGGGCCAGGACTCGTCCGAAAGAATACTTCGGGTCCCTCCGACATCATAATTGATCTCGTGGTGGATCCAGGAGAGCCGTACGGGATTGCCATCACGAACAATGCGGGAAGGGACTTATATCTGAATGCATTCTTGTTCAACAGCAGTCTGAGAGTAGGTGAGAAAACCCATTGAATGACACTCGTCATCATTATTTTCAGCCTTGATGGTTTGACGATGTCATTTAGTCCAATGCTATGGCCAGTCGACTTGCGGAAATCCAGAGCCTCCACTCAGGCGGAAGCAAACTTTCACCATTGGATACGGTTCCAGTGGCTTGCTTCCGTTAGAATTTCAGCTGAATAAATATCAGGAATCGGACGTTAGCATTCTCAAACTTTTTTTCGCTACCCGGCCCATCGACATGACCAACGTCAAGCAAGATTCACCCCTTTTTCCCCATGCGAATGCGGACCCGCCCAAGAGAACAATCGGTGTTTCGCGTGAGAGCGGCTTGTATCGCCGAGAGAATAATGCCCAAGATATATGGTTCACCAAGGAGATCCCCATCGTGCAGAGGAAGAGACGCGAAACCGGTCGCCACTTTTGGAGAACACATTGAGAGGCTACGTATCTTGACGTAAGATAATCAATCAATGCTATGAGTAGCCTGCGGTTCATGTACTTTCACAGTGAGCAGGCTTTAAATTGATAGTTTGTGTATTAGTCAACTACTAAAGTGCATGTTACATTCTGGAGTAACTATACACAGCCCACTGTGAATGATAATGACGGTGTCGGACGCCAGTGTCACAAGTCGCTGGTAGCATGGATCCTGTGACATGTAAAATAAACCCAGTCCACGTTCTGATACCATGGCAGTTTCCGAGAATTTTGGCAACGGTTAATGCCATCATGTAAGCAACTACGGGTTTTGCCCATTTCAAAAGTCTATTTCTGTTACAAAACGAAGGCATGGCGCTGTTTGACATCGCCACTGTAGGCTCCCACCGTATACAGCATGCAGCCGCATTCGCAATGTATTTAAGCAGTGCTTTCTAAGTTGCGGAGCTAGTGTCAACTTGGATCTGCGATAGAACATCCTGTAGTACCTTGCGGTGGACCTTCAACTTCGAATCTCCCAAGGATGAATGCACTCTGTCTTTCTGAAGGCAGGCCCTCTGACATTACTCGTACGTCCTTCTAGGGCTCGGTAGCATGGCTTTAGCTCATCAATTTTTGCCCACCACCCAGACCACTCGTCCACGGAACACATTTCTCTCGCACGCCATTCTGGGCATGCATCGCATTTGTATGTTATCCTGGCAATCATATCCGTATTATGCACAGCATTATTTATTATACTGCCAGGTTCGCTTTAATCATTGGAATTGATAACTATGTGAATTGCCGTAGGCTTCGCGGAGCCACTGCCGACGCAAAGGAGATGAACGTGTATCTTCAGGAAGCCTTGGGAGTGCCCAAAGACCATATTCGCATGCTCATTGATCGTCAAGCCACTCGGAAGGCGATCATTCGGGCGTTCCATGATGTACGGAATGATCCGCGCATTCGAAACGGAGATCCCATTCTCATCTTCTTCGCTGGACACGGAACTGAACTTCTTGCTCCGAGCTCGTGGCATATCGAAGATGTGATTCAATCGCTACTTCCTTACGACTTTGAAGCAAAGCAGACGCACCCAATTCCGGACCGCACGATCGGCGTTTTGATTGATAACATCGCGGGAGCGAAGGGGGATAATATTGTAAGCACTTACCACGACGTGCCATTTGGTTATTTGCTTACCATCATTGTAGACGGTCATTTTCGACTGTTGTTTTGCAGCCGGTGGCACTAGGTATGAAAAAGATGGGTACATGGCTCGCACTGAGGACATACTTCCCGACATCCTTGTCAATGTCAACGAGCTCGATGAGGATATCCTGGAAAGCCGGATCGGCGAAATCGCTGATGATTTCATCGTTCAGGGTCACAGGTCGCACGTACTTCTCGCTGCTGCTGGCGCGAACGAGCTTGCCTATGAGCATAGAGGGCGCGGTCTGTTCACCTGTGCGCTTCTGAGGACGCTCAAGGACAATGGGCTTCATGACCTCACGTACGCTGAAGTTATCGATCGCATAGATCTAGACAGGTGCGCCTACTCCAGTTTATAAGGTTATCAAGTTGAGGTATCCATTTCATTCAGCCCCTTCAATAACCAGACTCCGCGGTGTATAGGCGCCAATTCCCAGCGTATAATATTCGACGCGAGAGTGCGGACTGGTAGGCGAATCGATTACCCTGCCAAGTTCAACAACACGAGGCTTATTGTCGACATTGGCCTCGCACACGGCATCTCGCACGGGGCGGAATTGATGCTATACAAAGGAGGATTGAACCTTGGTACCGTCAAAGTCGACCACGGTGTTACAATCGGAAACTTTGAGACCACCTTCACAATAACCGAAAAACGTCTTAAAGGCGCTTCATCAGCGCAGCTGAGTCGGGTTGGAAAATTACCAGTCTACATCGCTCAAATAGGAGACCTCAAGAGCATCACTCGAATCATTGGCCATGGGAAGGGAAGCTCAGATTTCCAAATTGTCAAAGAGCCCGGAGAAGCAAAGCTGGAAGTCGCGATGAAGCACGATCAATTTACTTTTATGGACTTGGGTCGGCAGAGGAAAGGATTTGAACCGACCAAACTTCCCGACATAGCTACTACGAAGACGCTTGCTTCTGTTCTCAAAGCCGCAGCCCGTTATTATTGGTACCTTGATCACAAGAACAAAAGCACGAAGACCAACTACAACGTAGACATCAACTTTTACCAGTTGGGCACAAAATATGATGAAGATGGTGTATCGTACAAGTTCCCCATAACGACAAAACCTAGGTTGTGTCGGGCGGATCTATCAGACCATTCGCACGTGATCGATTTCGTCGTGGATCCTGACGCACCCTACGGTATTTCCATAGAAAACCATACGGACAAGGACTTGTACCTGAATGCGTTCCTGTTCAACAGTAGCCTGAGCATAGGTGAATGAGCCAATACGTTATTGAAGCCTCTTATTGACGATACAATTGCAGTCCAATACTACACACAGCCGACTGACGGAAATCCCGAACCTCCGCTCAGGCCGGGGAAGACGCTCACCATCGGATACGGACCCAGTGGCAGGAGCCCGTTTGAATTCTGGTTGGCTGACAATCAAGAAGTGGATGTGGGCTACCTGAAACTATTCTTCGCCACCCAGGCCATCGATCTGACAGACATTGCGCAAGATTCACCCTTTTCGAGCTCGAAGAATTCGTCCCAGAAAAAGGGAGGTGATGCGCGCGAGGGTGGCCTATATCGGCGAGAAAATAGTATCCAAGACATCTGGTTTACCAGAGAGATTCCTGTCGTGCAGAGGAGACATGGGGCTGGCCGCCACTAGCTGAGGTTCGAGGTGAGGGGTAGTGGCTTCGATGTAAGGAGTGGGCAAGGTAGTCCCCAGTGATTTGAAATATTTGGTGGGAGAAATACGTGTATCACGTACATCTATGAAACGGCGAATTTTAGAATAGAACCATAGTAAGATCAGTGCCCTACCGAATATCATCTATCAACCAACATGAGTAAACGGAATCCAAGAACTAGACAATGCAAAGCTTCCGAAGTCTCGATAGTATCCAGAACCTGGCTATCCAAACAAATGCACGTACACGTCCCTCACTATCTCTGGTGCGTCACCGTCCATGACAGGATCGGGAGACATCGATCGGATGGTAGGCATAGGAGGTGATAGAACGGGCGAGTGGTCGAGAAAGAGCGCATAAATAGCTATCGCAGAACGAGATGAGCATAAAGGTTACCACGAGACGGACGCAGGATATTTACCATTGGAATTAGGCATGTTGGACATATTACAAGTCTCGAGTACGATAAAGAGGGTTCAGCAATCGACCCTCGCGGTCAGGACGGAAGAAGAGAAGAAGTTCACAAATCATCAATCGACCCTAGGAGAACAATGAATTAAGAAAAGATGGATCGAGACGAAATACGTGATGAGCGCACCTCCAATGGTGCTGGCAATTTGTCACTTTCGTGGACTGAATTGTGGCTGATCGGCAGCCTAGACGAGGGCGATGAGCGAGCCAGAGCGACGGGAAAGAAGATTCGTGTGGACTATCATACCATTCATGGGTTGAATGACCGGTATGACACACGATAGACTCTTCCGAACGGATGATCGCAATTAGTAATGCAATACCCTTTGCGATCGCCGACAGACACGCAGATCTACGACAAGCTTGAGCAAGAATGCATGGACGACTCTCGTACATAAGTACCAATCGTCTTGGTTGAAGTTGCCAAAAGGTAGACAAACACAGACAAATATTTGGTTCGTCTGAACTTCTCTAGGATGACTTGGAGGATCAAATGCCCGTTTCGAGAATGCAACACACCTAATGAATTCCGAATCGATAGTTCAACAGTACTCATCGTTCAAGTTGCAGTATGGTTCAATTTGTATGTACGTATTTGAGACATTAACTTACTGTTCGCTGCCGGACGCACTGTCAGTTGTATGCTTGTCACTGACGAGTACAGTACAAGCATCCGATGTAGAGTATAGATGCAGTCACTGGTCGTGTCAGACAGACAAACTTTTGTAGGGTAGGGTAGAGACAGTATAAGAAGAAAACAGCCTACCGTTGCGAATCTACGCTGTATCTGCGCTCAAAATGCTTGAGTGGTCGAAAAATTCGTATCATGAATCGGCTTGTATAATCGGAATGACCTACTAAACATAAAGAGCAAAGAAAACTGCGCTGATTATCTACTACTGACCGATATGAATAAAAGGAACCCAAGAAGCGAAAGAGGCGCCACTGCTGGCACCTGTTGACCTCATTTCCAAGGTATGGAAGCATACATATACTCCCATTCAAGTAGACCATTGATGGTATATCGATCATAGATTCCAGCCAACGTCTCTTTTGAGCAAGCGGTGTCAGTTTCTACTATTGGTATCCCCACTGCAGTAGTCGCCATGTACTCTCCGTCGGAGTCCGTCCCCTGTTGGGGTTGGCTTAAAGGCACCTCGGGAAGGTGGTCGTGGCCATTATGCTGGACAACCCATACTCGTTCTCGGAGGTGCAACTTCCCTAGGACAATATGGTACGTCATTCCCTTTCTCGCCTGTTTTCATTTTAGACTGATCACGATGTATGATTAGTGATTCAATTTGCTAAACTGTCCGGGTTCACTCCGATCATAGCCACTGCATCGCTGCGTTGAAACACCGACCTTCTCAAATCGCTCGGTGCAACTCACATCGTTGATCGCAAGATCCCCGAATCTTTCGCTTCGGAAATCGCCAAAATAACAAAAAAGCCCGTTTTTATTGTATATGATACGGTGGCATCGGCGGACACTCAACAGCTGGGGTACGACACTGTCTCAGAGGATGGTTATTTCGTTGTCTCCCGCAAGCCTTCGATCAAGGAGGTGCCCGGGAGCGCCAAGAAAGTTTTGGGTGTAATTGGAGTTGTGAGCACACCCGAAAACAGGGTCATCGGTCAAGCGTTAGCTCAACACTTGTCGGGATTACTGGAGACTGGGGAGATCGTCGTAAGTTCCCTGTTGTACATTTTGGCGATACATCATTGATTTGTATTATCATCAGCCTAATGCGGTCGAGGTCCTACCAGGAGGGCTGAACAGCGTCGAAGCAGGGTTGGACAAATTGAAGAAACTTGTCACTGCAAGGAAGTTGATTGTCCGCCCTAGTGAGACGACTTTACTGTAATAGACGTTGGTAGATAGGATTGCAACATTTAAGGAAAGGGTACCAGCTAGACACATGGTAGAATTACGGCCTTCTATACGAAAGATCCAACCAGTAGATAATGAACATTAATGTACTTCCAAGACCATGATGGTGATCATCTATGTAATGTTCCTACTTCTCAGTGAGTGGGCTTATCAGCGAAATCGACTACATACCACCTTCCGCTACAGGAACCAATGGGGGAAGTTGGAAGATTGAAGTGCGAGCTAACGCATGGCAAGAACCCCGGATCACAAAGTTTCGTCGCCAGCGTATCCATAGGAATATCCAAGAACAACGAATGGTGCCAAGTGTCCTCGATGCTACTCTCGCAAATCCAGAACAAGTTGAATTGTGAACTAGAACAGAGGCGTGCCATTTCAACGAGTCAGAGCCAATGATTAGAAGTGATCGTCTTGTACGCCCTGAAACTTTTTTCAAGTATGCTAGTAGTAGCAGTTGCCTAGCCGTACCATCCCCTTCGGAGTCGGCCCGGGACAAAGTTTAGGAGCACAAATCGCAGCACTATCATGCATCATGTTCAAGTTGACACGTATCATACACACCCAAAAATACAAGAAAAACCGACCGACGACGGACCTCGCCTTCAATGCATTAACGCCCCTCTCGGCTTCCGCAACGACTCTGCAATACCCAAGAACGTCTCCGCGAGTTGGACCTAGTGTGACGTCCGAGTCAACGTAAGCTCAAATAGAAGGTACAAGGATCCACGCACCGTATCGAGGGCTCGCGTGTAGGACGACAAAATAGTCGCACTCGCTGGCGCGAGTGGATCCCTTGGCGCATTGTTTTGCGCATCACGGGCAATGTCGGCCATCCGACGCAGGTAGGTCGAAGAACCCTCTGGGCCGAATGACACTGAATGAAACGACACTGCTTTGCTATGGAAGAAAAACACGTCAACTCTAGGGATGCAACGAGAAAATGGTCCGAGTTACCCAAGTCGGATAGCCGTAAGACATAAATCCTGCATGACTTCATCGCCAATGTCACATTCACCATCAGAGAGAAAAACGATGACCGGCAATCTGAACAAAAGAGTATCAGCTATGAAGAGAATTATGTGACAGAAACCCAACCTTTCCGTGCTCCAGTTTTGCTCCATGGTCACTTGCGCTTGTTCGACCGCGAGGGAAAAGTTGGTGCCGCCTGTCGTACCAAAGGCAAGCAGGGCGTCCAATAACTGATCTGGCGAACTTGTGAAATCATTGACGATTGGATTTACGGCGCCATGATCAAACAAGACAACGCTGTATGCGTCTCGCCGGGCTGCATTTGAGTTTGCAATGGCTGCCGCACGCGCCGTCCAGAAGCTATGCAAGGACGAAAGGACAGCGCCATATCGATTGTTTGCGTAAGCAGTGATTCGATCGGTTGCTGGAGTGTTAGGAAGCGGCCTCCGGTCATCCAAACTCATCGATCCGGAGCTATTTGTCGCGAAAGACGAGATAAATAACATACATCGAACAAATAGATAACTTACTGGTCAGCAACAAATATACTGTCGATATGACCGAAAATCAACATCGACACGTTCACATAAACAGATAGGCTTACACATGAAAGGCTTGTTGCAGCACAACTGGGTTCCTGCATGTAAATTGATGACCATCCTGAGAGATGTAACCCGCTGCTGCAATTGCAGTGTTCGGATCCAATGGCTCATGGAACAAGGGTAAGGTACAGTAAGATGGTATCGCTGCACCACCGCTAGCGGCAGTGTGCTCGGGACCTTCAGTAGCGTTTGTGAGACCAACCCTGTACAGATAAATGATCAATACTCCACATACCTCCGCACATGGAATCACTAGTAACGTGCTATTCGTTAGTTATCGTCCAAGGAACAGCTGATGAATAAGGAGACACACCATTTCGCAAAATTAGTTTGCTCCTCTCTCGAATACGGGTCCTTGAAACCTGTCCAAACGGGTCAGTGAGGGATTGACCATAGTATCCAAGGCATCACTTACCGCTACGCTTCCAGAACAGACTGTGCGTCAAAAAGTCCTTGGGACGGTCTGGGTCAGGGTGTATTCTCTTTTGAATATGCTCCAGTTCATCATTTCCAGCACAAGGTGTTTCATCGTCCGCACGACAATAGTCGATGTGAGTGTGCCGACCCAACGCTGAGCAAATGAGATTGCACATCATCGGTGCACCTTCGTCGTTGGTAGAGAACTTGCGACCGTCGATCTCTAGGGAGGCATCGTCTGGTCCATCCACAGTCCATCGAGTACGAGACATGGACCCGTGGCGCGTCTCGTGCTCTTGCTGCGGATGGCCTTCAATCATCTAGTCGTCAGAACACAGTAGTACCGTAAATTTATACACTTGAACTGACCAAGGGGGAGTGTGCAGAAGTAACCACATTTTTCGCATCTTCAAAGCATGTGAAACACAGATGGCAATAGAATGACTTCGTGACATACCTCTGCTGGCAGAAATGAATGACCATTTTGTCCAGGCTATGGTTATGGGGTCCTTTGTGCTTAGTAGCGCCTGGAGGGATTTGCTTGATGCATTTCAAACGTTTCGCCACTGTGATGTCAAGACATGGTCACGACACTACAACGAATATGAAGGCTTGAACGAACCCTGAGAGTACTACATCATAGATCAACGTCAGAACGGATCATCCGAACGAGACCCAGATACGCACTTTTGTATACTGGAAAGTTTCGTTCCTACCAGTAAACGTGGCCTCGATGGAATGCGGCGCCGTTTCGATCTCGCATATGCCAGGGGCAGCACAAGTGGCAGTACACAAGTGCTCTTGTCTGTGATTCGATCAGTAATAACACACTATCCGATTCAAAATACCAACTCACCCGCACAGGTGAACTGCGCCATCAACAAGTCCATGCAAATGGTCCTCATTTGCGCACAGACGTTTGCACAACTGACACGAAATAGAACAAAATCGGTCGTCGCACCGATGGATAACATGGTCAATGTCGCTTCAAACGTCAATATGCATGTGAGGATCAGCGATATAAAAGGTAGGAAGTGGAACTACCTTGGCTCTCTGCAGGTTCCTGGACAGGAATACATACTGCTGTCAGGAAGACGCACGTCCGATAGACCACATGGCTAGTGCAGCATTCAGATATGTCCGAAGTAGCCGTCGTGGGCGACTCACCTTGCCGCAAGCGTGTATAGGAGCAGCACAAAGATGCTCGTCGTCCGTGTGATCAATAACCTGATGAGTACGTGAGTACGTGTCAGATCAAAGTCAAAGTACTTCGGGTGAAAGCATGTACCTTTGCACATACGCTCAGACACCCATGCCTACCCGAGAATCTACATGGTTTGCCACACAAATGCTGGCTCGCAACACATCTACGAGCGACATTTGAGTTAACCTAACGAAAAAAACTTAGTCGACACTTACATATGCTTGCCCGCATGACCAGCACTGTCAAAGTATACTTAGCACCAAATCTTTACCAATACAATCAACACCACTCACCTCATCGTACATGGCCGATGCTCCGCCGATTCGAGGTCCAAACAAAAGTCACACTCGTACACGCATACATGGTCAGTTCGACAATCATGCATACCCTCATGCGCCCGACTTAGCACACATCGCAGCTGACAGCCTGCGCACGTCAATCCACACAGCTGGACACTACCCTTCAAATCCACGATCGAATTATCAAATTGGCGCTTCAGTTCGTCAACGCTCGCGTGGCTCCCACCACTTCCTCCGGCTGCCTGAAATCGTGCCAAGTTCTGGTCGAGCCATTCGCGTACGTGCGCGATGCGTAAATTCACGATGTTGTCCAGATGTTGGCTCAAACCTGCATTCCATTCATCTTCGGGAGTGTGTTGGCGAGACGCCTGGCCTTCCCAGGTAGTCCGAAGAACCGCCAGTATGCGTTCCCGCGAAGCTAGCCGATCACCGCCCCCGCCACCAATAGACAACTGGTGGGGGGTATCGGGCAAGTCAACAGGCTCATCTGTGTCAAGATTCTACAGCACGAAATTCAGCACGACCAACGTAGAACAAGCTCCACGAGCAAACTTGCCTTTAGCGGCTCGCGCTCCGGATCGACCTCCGCATAGCCAAAAGCGAGCGCATTCGCAAGGAAAGTCGAGATCAGCTGTGCACGATGAGACGCCATGGTTTCTAAATACGATGTCAGTCACATGATCAAGCGAAGCAACAAAAAAGAAAAGAACTTACGAGACATGGCACCCCAATCATTCGCCTTGAATATATCGCAAATCAGTAATGATTAAGTCTCTCCAAGTATCGGTCTCACCTTCAACTTGGCCATCAACGTCTTCATCAAGTGCAAAAATTCGCCTGCCGACCGATGTGTGACCACTTGCTGATCCAAGCGTCGTTTCAGCGCAGGAAAGAGTTTGTAAAACTCTTTTGACTCAATCACCGGCCTGTCGGACAACCGAGAGCAAATTAGCCATGTTCGTGCGTCAAGAATACCTGGATCGTACCACGGGATAATGTTTAATTTCCCGGCATGCAAACGGGAAATGAAATTCGCCTCTTGTTCGTCTTGCACGATTCGTTGGAATTTGAGGGAAAACCTAAGGGCGGATAGCATGAATGTTTCGTACAAAACAAAGATGACAGGGAAAGATCACCCACTCTTTCGCAATCTCAGCTTTGTCCGAGTCGACGACATCCTAAATCGAGCGAGGAACCTCGAGTCAGAACGAGACGAAGCGATGCAAAGACACGACACAAACCTTGATGATAATCACCAGCGTCGATTGGAACAACGACGGATTCGCCTTGGGATCCAGCACCGTCGAACTCGACTGGAATGATTGAAAGAGTCCAGTAATATCGCGACTGAGCGCAAAGTTGTTGCGGAACAAGACCTGCCGCGCGAAGCACCGCCAGTTAGCGCTAAACTCCCTCTCTACATTTAGTGTACGCGCATACCAGGTTAGAAATAGCCGTGTTGAACAACACGAGTAAAGTATCCTCTTGAGCGGACCTTTCGATACTATGTACACCTGGTACATGTCACAGAAGTGTGAGCGACGAGAGTAATGCACAACAAACCTTCAAAATCGAGAGCAACGATCAACGCATCCTCCGTCGGCGTCACCGACATCCATACACCCTCCGTTGTCCGCATCGCCGACCCAGCAAATGACGTATCGACAAGGTGATTCAAAGCAAAACTCTTTCCCACAGATTGCTCTCCCATAGAGGACACCACCTTGACGGGCTTTCATCGAGTATCATAAGCGAGCACGCGCTTCGAAACGACGAACTGACATACCTTGGATGCCATGTACGACTGAAACAGTGATTCGTACCACCCAAACGACAGATTATCCACGATCCGGTTCACGTCTGCACCCAACAACGACCTCTCCAGGTCGGTTGAGTACACCCCATCCTTGAGTGGCACGAATCGATTTTCCTTGACCAGTGCAAGATGGATTGGAATCAAACACAAAAACTCGACGATCCATTCGCCCGCACGGTAAGCCGAGATGTTCCAGGCATGTTTCCGCGTCTCGTTTGACTGCTCCTGACCACCGCACAACTCGGCGGCAAAGACGACAAACGACGCCGCGGAGACTTGCATGGACCTGAGTACGTCCGCCGTCGGCTTCTTCGTCGCTCTTTCAAAAGTAGAGACCATCTCTGCGAAATGGGGTGCGTAACGTGGATAATCACGGTCCGTGACGAACACGAGCGTTCGGACACTTCGTAGGCTGGATGAAGAGATCGTCTCGCGCCGCACTGCAGGCAAGACTGGGAATCGCGTCCAAACTTCAGCGTGGCAATCGATTAGACAATTGTGGGCGGTCACGCTCCCTCCAGCTCCTTGTCCCGTCCCGCGGCATGAAGAACCTCGCGCGCCCTTTTCCTTAAAGGCAAACTCAGTGACTTTACGTGTGATATCCAATGCGTGCGATCGGCATGCCCGGGCTTTGAAATCAAGCACGACGATATGGACTGCAGATCGGTTGATCAACGAGGTGACAACAGGAGAGTTTTCGGCCTTGAGGTGGGGTATATTGAGTGGTATGCCTTCGGTAGATCCAAAGGTGCTCCAATGGTACGCCGTCAACTCGAGGCCGTCTCCTTGCGCTTGTGTGACCAGTAAACAAGCACCATCAGGCGTCGAGCTCACGCTAGCTGGTACCTGACCGAGTTGGAGTGTGGCGGGCCTAGTCGTGCACCATCCGTGAGGAACGTGTAGAAAAAAAGAGATAGAACCAAGTCGGACTCACCGAAACTGACGGGTTACCAGAGAATACACTCTTGCCTGTGCATGGGAATCGACAAGAAGTAATTCCTCGCTCCCGCTCACAAAGCATGCGAGATGAATGAACAACCCATCGCCAGTATTCCAAGGATGTAAGTTAATGGCACTCCCTAATGCCGAGAATCCACGTGTGTCATCAAAGACGAAAATATGCAGTTGAAACTGTAAAAGAGATGAACAGGACTCACACGTAAATGTAGTCGAAAGCTCACCTTGTCCAATGATACGACCGCCAACATCTTCTTCGATTCATCGTACGCCACCAAAAACTTGTGCCCAATTTTTTCACGGTGGAGTTGCTTCCCACGGTTACGCTTAATCGCACCGTCAATGGCCGTCAGGCGCTCAAGATAGACGTTCAAATTCCCCGCGCGATCAGCAATGACTAATAGGATTTTTTCTCCTTCGAGCAACTGGGCTCGTCTGCGTAAAGGTACGTTTAGCTCAACTTGTAGAAAGGGAAACAGAGACATACACAAGCGAATGGCCCAGGGGTAAATCAAATGTGTGACGGAATTTGAACTGTGGGGAAGGAATTGCATCGGAATGCAATTGCAACTCGTGTTGATCTTGCGTTGTCAAGTTCATCAGATGTACCGTGTACATTGCGACGGGTTCCTCCTGCCATGCTCGAGAACCAGTGATCTGGTATGAAATTGAAGAATAAGCTGTTCCATATAGTTAAATAACTTATACAGTATGAAGGAAGTAATGAAACGATAGCTCACAATAATACCCCCGTTTCACCTCCGTTATCTTGTCGACGGACAAGGTATGGCTGTGGACACCGTCATTAGTGCCAAGTCGTGTAAAGCATAAAGAACAGGCCAGATACGTACGAGGAAGTGGCCTGCGCAGAGGAGTCATTGATGTCCTTGATCAAGTATACTCTTAACTTCTTCAGGTCATCCTCCTTCTTCATTGCATGCTCGCGCTTTACCCCCGACGTACACTCGTGCTCTTGCATGCTGTGCACCCTTGGCGTGAACCTCAGAACCATTTTCGTTACGGTAATTTCCAGGTAATCGAACGCCTTTTGCATGACCTTGTCCGCCATCTGCTTGAATTGCGGAAAGCGTTCTGAATAACTCTTCGTGTCCTCTCTTAACCCACTCAAAAATTCAGAGTCTGTGATCTTCTTCACAGCCTGCGTTGCCTGTTGAATGACTTTGTTCATCCCGTCCGAGCTACTCTCCTTTGACATCTTCGATAAGGTCCACTGCATGCCTGTGATCAGGCTCAATGCTGCTGTCGCAAGGCCCTGCTTGTTCCCGCCACCTTCCGATCGGCGAGTCTCTTTCAAGCTGGCGTTAAGTTGGTCCACGTTCCCTTCCAACACGGTCTTCAGGATTTGCATGTATCTCTGCTCATCCAGGTTCGATGCCTTCGTTTTCAGGGATAATTCTAGCTCCTTGAACAGTGAGATTTGCTCCTTGGCCGTTTGAAATTCTCGGTCATTGATCTTCTCAAGTGTGCGAAACTCCCGAACAACTTCTTTTTGTACTTTTGGATACAGCTCCAAGATTTCCGAAAGGGGTTCTGGAATTGCGGTCATTAGGTGGCATCGAAATGTGATAAAACACTTACGGGGACAGTCCACAGGGTTTGTAACACCCTCACTATGAAATGTGAACGCCCCACGATCAAAGCACCTAACATTGAAATGAATTTGTCGGTAATGCAAAATCGGAATGTGGACCCACGGATATAATCGTGACACTTCACCCAGAATGGCCTCGAACACCGACCTCCGAAGAGCGGGTAATTCCCCTTCCAACTTCTTGTGCAATCTCCCAATTTCCCTCTGAGAACTTGATTCAGACGTGTTTCGAATTGCGTTCGATTCATGATTCCAGCGCCTGCATTGTTCCGGAAATCGCCTCTCGAGCCCAGACTGAAGCAAGATATTCAAAGCCTCTTCATCCAACCTTTCGTTCAAGCATAGCCGGTCAGACCTCCTGTCAACCCGAGGTGATCAGAATACGACCCAATGCAGAAGAAAGGACGACTCACAAAAACGACTCTAGCTGCATCATTTCCATCGAACGTGGGTTAAAATTATCGTGCATGATCCTCGCCTCCCGATGCTCCACTGTCATAAATCCTTGCGTCGTTTCCCCAAAGAGCGAAAATGGGGTGATTGGCTTGGGTTTCGTAGGATCCAGATCCTCCGAGGCTACTTTCGGGAGCGTAATTGCAGGCAAAATAGCCTAGATGCACTCGATAGGTCGGTATAAGCAAAGGGTGAGGACAGATGGACGAACCTTGAAGCCTTCGCGGACCACCACGGATTCTTCCTGTTCGTTTGTCTGTGCAACTTCGAATGTAAACATCCGGTCGGACTCGTCATGGTCCATTTCCAATATATTCTTGTCGTCCTCGTTGCCTTGTTCATTCCACAGGATGGATTGTGCGTGTTCGGATGATATCAACGACACTACTTGATCGCACATTTTCGTGAGGTATCTACACGAAACGGATTAGGATGTGCTTCGTTGCCAAAATGGGAACAAACCTCATAAACGTGATGCGATTGCGACGAACCGAGGACACAGCAGAGTCGTCCCAAGTCATTTTTTCGGGCCAATATAAGACGAATACTTGATGGGAACCTTCAAATTGCGCGGGTGCTGTGACGATATACAGTCCCGAGCGGAGTACTGGTTGAGTGCGAGTGTGCATATCCGAATCAACGAGAAGCTGTGCCGCACTATGAGGGCAAGATATTAGTCCGCCACAGGACGATCGATGGCATCTGAACGGCGTACATTTGATCGTTCACAGCGCCGAGTTCTAATAGGAATCGGACAATTTCCTCTTTACTTCCGTAGACGCCGATTGGCTTGATGAAGTACTTGTCCAGGGCCTTGAAGTTGACCCTTGTCATGGACATATATGCCCGTGGGCAAACGGTATTTACGAATGCCTCGAGGGAACCTTGGGATATGATGATCTTATCGACTGATAGACGATAGATGAGTAAAAGGCGGGTTGTTAGAACAAAGACACTCACCGAGACCACCGCTACCCTGTTCGGAGATGAGGTCAAGAATACGGTACATTCCATTGATAGAACAGGCCAGGTCCAGTTCGTCGTGCTGAGGTGGTGGGGTATCTACGTCCATCTATGAATCGGCGATCAAACTCGATATTCAAACGCGCATAGAGTCGGATAAACGGACCTGATCAACCAATGATCTTTCTTCATCGGCTGACTGGTAATCACTTTCGTCGTCATCCGAATCGGCTCCGTGCGTAGATCGAAACAAAGGGGACAAGGTCGAGTCAGAATCCGTGCCAATGTCAGACACCGTGTCCGACTCTGAGGAAGCGTCCGCGAATACATGATAAGAGTTTTGGGGTTGAAAAGCGACGTCCTCGGGGTCTAGAATACCCCCGTTTCAGTCTCTGTGGCGAATCGATGCACAGTGAACGCACCTTTGGCTTTTTGTTTACCTTTGTCTACCTGGTAGACATTATCGGTGAAAAGGTTGGGAGGCTTGAAGGAAGAACTCATTGAGGATGAGTGAACTGAAGACGCAAAAGGCGAGTCTTTAAAAGAGAGGGACGCCACGAGGTCGGTCACGTTACAAAGTGGCGACGAATCGTCAAAGACGGCATGTACTTCCTCATGGGCATGGGTTATGCTGCTGATACCAAAATGGGATACTCCAGACACCGATCACCTCTAAGTGGGCGGCGGAGTCAACACGTTGACCTACTTGTAACCGCTTTCGTTACGTCCATTTTCAACGGCATGAAGGTCACGGACATTACATGCCAGACTTCTCTTCTTGGGCGACTCTTCTGGTAGCGTTAACACGATGCATTCGACTGCAACGTGCAAACCTCCCTTCAACTTCGTCTCGACACAAACATGGGGATCTTATTCAGTGTTCCCCAGCTTTTGTTGAACACGTTCTACCAGCGTCTTCAACGTTACACCACGGCAGCGACTCCCGAGTCACTGCTACATTCGACAGCAGAGGTGGATGCTCGTACGCTTTCAAGCTTTGTGTCCGCACCAGTCCATCTACCCACCGTCTCGTGTAGATTTTGATGACCAACCTCGTTCCCGGAGCGAGGTGAACAATGACCAGTCGCAAGTTGTTGCCGTTACAAGTAGGCGAGCGTGTGTCATTTTTAGGTTCTTTTCTGACCCGTTTTTCTTTAGGCGATAGTTACCTGGCCGCACAGCAGCTGATGGGAGCGATGTCTGGGTTGCTAAAACCACAGTCCGTGACACCTTCCTTGTGAGGACTCTTCTCACTTCATACGTTCTGTGTAACTGAACTTACCTACAGATTTGCTCTTATCATTGGTATCGATGAATACTCCGGCTGCGATCAACTCGCTGGTGCAGTTTCAGATGCCCGAGCAATGAGCGACTACTTGAAAAACGTGCTCAAGGTCGACGAGGATCATATTCGTGTCCTCTTCAACTCTCAGGCAACTCGAACTGAGATTATCAATGCGTGCAGAGCCATACGCGACGACAAGCGCATTAAAAACAAGGATCCTATCCTCATTTTTTACGCTGGACATGGAGGAGAACTACCCGCTCAGCATGGCTGGGGCTTAAGTGGCAAGATACAGTGCTTAATCCCTTCCGACTATAAACCAGGCGTTATCCATCCCATTCCCGACCGCACGATTGGTGCACTTGTCGAGGAGATCGCCAAGGCGAAAGGGGACAACATCGCAAGTGCTTTCCCTGCACTGTTTCTCCCCTTGCTGACCATGACCCCTAGACCCTCATCTTCGACTGTTGTTATTCGGCTGGGTGTACTAGAGACGAGGACGAGGAGTATGTACCTCGTACCGTGGATCTCGAACCCAACATTCCCGAGACACTTGATAAAGACATCTTGGCAAGTCGAGATGGCTCCGTCCCCGACGATTTTTTGCATCATGGGATCCTATCCCACGTTCTTTTGGCTGCCTGTGCACATCATGAGCTCGCGTACGAGCGTATGGGTCACGGTCAATTTACGGAAGCTGTGTTGAGAGCGCTCACGACCTGCGTTGTCGATAAAATCACCTACGCCGATCTTATTGAGCGCGTACACCTTCCCAAGTATGTGCTCATCTGCGTTCAGAACGAGTGGCATTTTAACTTTGTTGGGTCCTGTCAGACAGCATCCTCAGTGCGAAGGGATCAACAGACACCGTGCCTTGTTTGATGGGAGAGTATCTGCTGCTAGGCAGGTTTACCGTATCACCCAGGATGATCACAAATGCGTCATTAGTGCTGGCTTGGCGCACGGCGTTTTACACGGGGTGGAATTTACGCTATCCAACGAGCTCATGTCAAGATTGGGTACTGTTGTAGTCGATGACTCTGCCGAGATCGGGGACTTTGAAACCATAATAACCGTGCTGGAGGCACACCTTGAAGCCGCTTCGTTTGCAAGGCTGACTCGTGTTGGCAAAATACCCATCTACCTGGCTCGTGAAGTCAACTCTTCGCTCCCCCTCGAAGAGACTCTTCTGAAAATGGTCAACAATAGAACAGGCTACCCAAACGTTAGACTTGTCGAAGAAGCCAAGGAGGCGAAGCTGGAATTGGCGATGGAGAACGGTGTGGTCGTTTTCAGGATCTTGGATCAGCGGTTGAGAAGATTCGGACTGAACAGGCTTCCACGCGTGGCCACGCTCGACTTTGTCGGGAATATCTTGGCTGCCTCAGCACATTATCATTGGTATCTTGGTCTCACGAACAAAGACGGTAGCCTTGAGGCCATCCATCGTGACGTGGTAGTCGATTTCTATCCTTTAAAGAAGAGCTACGATCAATATGGGTTCCCATTCTACACCCCGATCCTTCCGGGACTCTGTAAAAAGGATCCAGATTCGGACTCGGACATCATTGAATTCGTTGTAGCGCAACGCACGTGCTACGGGCTCGAAATCAAGAACAACACACAATATGACCTTCACTTGAACGCATTCTTGTTCAACAGCAGCAGCTTTAGCATCGGTGAGTTCATCCAGATCCTTTGTCTTTGTCCCCTCTTTTAATTGGGAACGTGCCTCTACAGCGCCATACTACACGCAATCGAGTGTTGGCACCCCCGAGGCTCCACTCAAGCGAGATGGGTCGTTCACCATCGGATACGGCGAGGGAGGCACGCCCCCGTTTACTTACTGGTTAGCTAATGGCCAGAACGTCGACGTCGGTATTCTCAAGATTTTCTTTGCGACCAAACCGGTCGACCTGTCGGATGTTGTGCAGACGTCGCCTTTTGCCCAAGGAGCGCATGGGCGACAATGGGACACACTGATGGACCTTGACGAACGTGGAGCCAAGTTGAGCGTATCGAAGCTCGATAAACAGCCGCAGAGTAAACCTGTCGATGTGTGGTTTACTGTCGAGATACCCATTGTGCAGAAGCGGTCTGCAGCTGTGTAGCGACGTACTACACTCTGTTACGATACACTAAGTCACTGAGGCTGTGATTACTTGCTTCGACCCATAATACTGTGGGGAAGTTGGACGCCACAGCCTCTTTCGCTCTAAGACCCTTTGAGGAATCACTCAAAATTCGCTCCAAAACATGCGTACTGCAACGTTGCATCCTGTGGTCTCTTCTACGAGCATATTAAAGCTACAGGAACGCTGAAAACTCTCACTAAGTCATGTTTTTCCTCCATCTTTTTTCCTTTCTTCTTCGTTTCATACTCTCGCCGTTGGCCTTGCAACAGCCGGATGGAAGCGACTCAGAGATAGGCGACGAGGAATCTTGTGCGCCCGATACCACAAAACCTGGGCAGATCCTCATAACCCGTATGTGACAACATCTATATCAGCCTGAAGTGATCGCTAACTTCCCTGTTCAGACATCCTTGCCACAGATGTCCTTTGTGGACTCCGTCGACTGCCAGCTGGTTTCTACGTTACCGTTGAAGTTGATGGGAAGACTGCGAAAACCTCCAATAAACCTGTAACCGTCAACAAGGACGTTGTGGAATGGACGGACGAAATCCTTCTGTATGTCGTTATATGTCATATCTCCTTTTGTCTTTACTGAGCGATTTTCAAGCCCTTCAGAACTGTCGTCGGTCATCTCATTCAAGGTCTATGCGCCCTTCGAATCTGGACCAAGGCTCGGAAATGGAGAACTACTTCGAGAGGTCCAGGTTTCGGTGGGAGAGGTTCTCGATCGGGATAGCCGGTCGGAATGTGCGTGCTTCTACTTACTGTTACCTTCGCTCTTTGACGTACCATTCCAGCCTTTTTCTTTCCCATTTCAATGGATGAGGCATTCCCATCGTGCTCATCACTCAGGATTATCACTGAACGACGTATTTGCGATACGGGAGAATGCACATCAAAGATCAACGTGAGGCAATCCCGTTCATCTCTCAGTATTCGCTTGTCTTGACCATGCGTTAACAGCCGTCCGAGCCAGACGCAATCATTCAACTAGAAAAACTCACCGACGAGGGTCATCGTGCCCTTTCACGCTACCGTCAATGCCAGAACCGATTGGAACTCGAACAAGCCGTTACGTGTTTCGAGCGTGCCCAGGATATTTGCCCCTCAGATTTTCCCAATCGCTCCTCTGTCTTATTCAACTTGGCCAGTGCAAAGTTCATTCGTTATCAGGTTAACAGTCGCTATCTACCCAGTAACCATGCCCACGACCTAGACGTCCCAATATCATTGTATTGAGACGCACTCCAGCTTCGGTCTAGTGGTCACACAGATTACGCTGCGACGGCATTGGATCTCAGTTTCGCATTGCTTGTTCGCTTCAAGAAGCAGGGCGATGAGGCTGATAACACGGAAGCGAAGGGTTTACTCGCTGAAGTGGCGGAGCTCTCCCCCATAGAGAGTCCTGCATACCCAGCAGTGTGCTTCGCGCAGCAGATGGCTCAGGTCTGCGTGGTAATGCGTGTGGTAGAGTCGGGAATCTCACAGGGACAGAACACGAATCCTGAAGGTCTCATGCAGATGATACGCGCTACTTTACCCTATATGCCACACTCTGATTCTCGTCGGCCTGAACTACTTGCTGGGCTTGGAAGTCTATTGTATCTTCGGTTCA
Source organism: Spongiforma cf. squarepantsii (assembly GCA_038094135.1). Taxonomy (NCBI): domain Eukaryota; kingdom Fungi; phylum Basidiomycota; class Agaricomycetes; order Boletales; family Boletaceae; genus Spongiforma; species Spongiforma cf. squarepantsii. The sequence continues at coordinate 6,083 of JBBPTK010000074.1, read as the reverse complement.
AGGAAACTGGCGATCTTGCTGACTTACACGAGGCAATTCCAATGTTGGAGGATGCTATACAATTCTTCCCCGACAGTCACCCAGAGAAGCCAATGTGGATGAATAGTCTCTCCACCCTGTCATTCAGGTGCTTTCAATACCTAGGGAACTTCGCTGATCTCGAAAACTCCATTTCTGTATTCGAAGAGGTGGTCCATCTTGTTCCAGAGGGTCATCCTGACAGACGATCCCTCTTGAACGGTCTTGGGAATGCATTGATAACTTGCTTTGAGAAACTTGGTAGGCTTGCGGACATGGATAGGTCAATTGTCGTATTCGAGGAGGTGCTCCGCGATATTCCTGATATCCTTCCCGACAAACCAGCAACGTTGAACAATCTTGGTACATCGTTAATCCATCGCTATCAGCACCTCGGAGACCTCGGAGACCTTAACAAGTCCATTTCAGTGACAGAGCAAGCAATTGATCTTACCCCAAACAGATATCCTATGAAGCTGCACTTCCTGAACAACCTTGGGAGCTATTTGTCGGGTCGCTTTGACCATCTTGGGAACCCCACGGACCTCGATAAGGCCGTTTCCACGTTGAAGGAAGCAGTATGTCTTGCTCCTGATGGTCATCTAGACAAACCGGCCATATTGAATAACTTTGGACGTGCGTTATCTTTGCGTTTCCATCTCCTTTACAATATCACAGATATCGACCAGTCTGTTTCGGTGGAGGAGGAAGCAGTCCGTCTCACTCCGAAGGGTCACCCTGAGATGCCGATTCGATTAGGCAGTCTGGGCGAGTCATTATCGACTCGCTTTGAATGGTTCGGTAACCCAGCGGACATAGATATGTCCATTAGGATGCTTGAGGAAGCAATCAGTCTCGTTCCTGATGTCCACCTTAGCAAGCCAGCTCTGTTGAGTGACCTGGGCAGCGCGTTATCTCGTCACTTTGGACGTTTTGATGGTATCCGACCTACCCCTGACAACCACCCTATGATGCTTGCCCTGTTGAACGACCTCGTCCATTCGTCATCTTACCGCTTTAAACACCCTGGTGACCTCCTTGACATTGACAAGTCCATTCTGATGGAAGAGGAAGCAGTCCGTCTTACTCCTAACCACCACCCTAATAAATCAGTTTGGCTATTCAATCTTGGGCTTTCGTTCATAATACGTTCCGAGCGCTTGCATAATCCTGTAGACGTCTCCACTGCTGTTTTGCATTTTTCCTCTGCAAGCCATAATCCTACTGCTTCGAACTCTCTTCGCTTCTGTGCTGCCTGTCGCTATATATCCTCTGCGCACCTCGAAGGTAACTCTCAGACTATCCTTGAAGCATACACTGTTGCCATGGACCTTCTCCCTCGATTGGCTTGGCTTGGCCTCTCGCTTACTGAACGTCACTATACACTCGTCGAGGCCACTGGAGTGGTGCAAGATGGAGCCGCCAATGCAATTGAGGCTGATTTCATCGATATGGCTGTCGAATGGCTTGAACAAGGGCGGTCAATCATTTGGGGCCAGATTCTTCAACTCCGTACTCCTATGGATCAGCTTCGTGATCAATATCCCGTCCTCGCTTGTGAGATGGAGCAAATCTCCGCGGAGCTTGAACGGGCCAGCTCCCGTCCAATTGGACCATCCGGCCAGTTGAGGAATGACTTTATTCATTCCGGGCGCTCGCTCGAACAACAGGTTCAGCAACACCACGGGCTTGCCCTCCGGAGAGAAAAGCTTCTTGTAGAGATACGTTCTCTGCCAGGTTTTGGTCGATTCCTGCTCCCGAAAACGATCGAGCAACTCTTGCCCCTTGCAAATTTGGGACCCGTCGTCTATCTCAATACGAGCATACACCATTGTGATGCGTTGATCGTCTTGGAGGAATTAGGTAGGGTTGTCCCTGTCCCTCTTCCCGGAATCGACAACAGAAAGGCGACGTCACTATATTGAGTTCTTGGTCTACTGCTCGAGCAGAATCGTCTCATTATTTCTTCTGATGATATTTCCTCGCTCATATCCCTTGACGATCGGCTCGTCTCGCAGCAATTTCTGGAATCGTTCTTGACCCGGGATATCAGTGAAGACAGGGTTGACCGGGCGGTGAAAGTTAAGCCCCAGCGGGTTGCAGGATACTCGCCTGACGACCTGTTTCGTCGTATTCTTGCACATCTCTGGCATGAGGTCGTGAATCCGGTACTGCAGGCACTTGGTTTTTCGGTGCGTATTCTATTGGAGTTTCGACCCTCATGCTTTCTGATCACCGGTTCTCAGGCCCCACCTGACAATGGAAGGTTGTCCCGTATCTTCTGGTGTCCCACTGGTCCTTTTGCCTTTTTGCCTATACATGCAGCTGGGGTCTACGGTACAGACGGGTCGGGTCCCAAACTCTCCGACTTTGCGATATCATCCTACTTGCCGACTCTCAGTGCGCTAACTCCCTCATCAAGGAAGACCTTGGATCCTAACAATCCCATTCGCCTTGTGATGGTTCCTCAGCCCCAAGAGGATGGTCAAGGTCCCCTACCGTCGGTCGATGAAGAGATCAGTCACATCAAAACCATCTCTGCCAAGTCCCGATTCGTCACGACCGAAGACTCTGACGGTACTGTGGAAGACGTGATGGCGAAAATGGCCAAGGCCGACTGGGTCCACTTCGCGTGTCATGGGATACAAGATCCACACAACCCACTCGATAGTGGACTTTGCCTCGCAAACCATCGTCGTTTGAAGCTCTCTGACATCATCCAATTGTCGCGCCCCCAAGGTGGCCTTGCATTTCTCTCTGCGTGTCTGACGGCGCGGGGAAATGAGTATTTGTCAGATGAGTCGATCCATCTGGCTGCAGGAATGTTGCTGGCGGGGTATGGTGGCGTCATTGCGACGATGTGGTCGATCATGGATCATGATGCGTCGAGGGTGGCCAAGGACGTGTACGAGCATCTGTTTCGGGAGGGCAAGGTTCCGGATACGATGGAAGCTGTGGAGGCGTTGCATTATGCTGTGGGGCGTCTGCGTGACTCGGGTGCGCCGTTTTTGTCTTGGGTTCCGTTCATTCACATGGGTCGGTAGGTGATGATGATTTGGATGCGTCTACCATTGAGGTGATTGTAGCTTTACATGCGTGTCTACGACATTTGTATTGTATATTCGAATGTCATTCGAGAAAATGTTCCCCTTCTACTTTGTTTCTGGGGATCTGCCAGTTGAAGTGTTAATACCGCACGAACAGAACCAACTATGGGCAACGAAGTCGGTGCTTTGTCGTGGCTGCGACGTGCGACGCGCTGGACATTGTTAGGATGGAGTTTCCCTGTGTTGCTCGATGAATTTGCGAGGAAGACACAACGCAAGAGCTCGTATCCTTGTAGCCGGTTATCATCGAAAGTTGAATTCAATACTCAGTATTAATGACGCGAGTCGTACTAGTAGGAGCATGAGGTCGACGAATACTGAATGTCGAAGGGGTGCGTACCCAATCCTCTACAATTTCCCTCGTTACCTAGAATACGTTTGTCGTAAGAAGAAAAAATGTCTTGCGTCGCAGACATTTTCAAGTTACATGACCTCAGTGAAAACACGGTATACGTAAAGTTGGAACACAGCTGATACTCCGCTTCGATCATCGGACGACGACTTGATCCAGTCCATACGAACACCTTAATTTCTGGTCAGGACCATTTGAACGTGTGGCAATTGGGCCAGGCAAGAAATTGAAGTTGGTTGAACTGCGATAGAAACAGTGCAGCGGTGTGTCCGAGTTAAACAGACTTAAAATCACCTGTTTCATTGTCAGGTGCTCTGGTGCGGCCGCATTGCCTATATTTTACCCTGTCACTTCTCGCAAATTGCTCTCAAGTTTAATTTGAGTACAGGAACTTTGGGTCGCAGGGGTATTCGGTCTAGTTTTGGAGCCTAGGGGGATCTGCCATCGCCCAGTAAGTCCATACTTCCTGTGTCTCGCCTCATGGCAACATCGTGGCCAACTTCGTGGTAGCCCTTTTTCTTCAACACGAACTTCTAGCGCCACCAGGTTCTCTGTTCACGATGAATCCATCCCTCAATTCTCCAAATGTCAAGCCCTGCGATCCAGGAGACGTCCACCTCGGTGACCTGGCTAACGATGGCAGTGGAAAAGAGAGAAGCAATGCGGATTCCTATGTCGTCCATCCACGAGTTTTTGATGCTCTCAATTCGGACTCGGAGACTGATTTTGACGTTGGTCCCGAGTTAAAGTCGACATCTTCTATATCGAGTCATGCGCGCCCTATCATGGATGACACTAGTTCGAACGGTGATGAGGCTGCATACCAGTCCGCAGACGAACGACAGTCATTGGAAGACCAGGTTCGTACATTCGACTCCGTCTGAGTGAGAATCTTACGTTCGATCATTGGTCGGTAGATGGATATGCAAGTTCCGCCTCTCCAAGGCGATAAATTAGACTTGTCCCATTCTATCAAAGGCATGTATCGCGTCCTTGATCTTATCTCGGAACAGGGTAGCGGTGGCCTTGGTGAGTAGTCTGTCTGATGGCCTTCTTGTTCTCATCGATACGTTGTCAGTCGATAAGATCATCATATCCCAGAATTCGCTCCAGGCATTCGTAAACAGTGTTTGTCCTGGCGCGTACGCGTCGATGACAAGAGTGAACTTCAAGGCCCTTGATGATCATGTCATCAAACCTGTTGGTATCTACGGAAGTAAAGAAGAAAGCGTCCGATTCCTATTGCAAATTGGCGCCATAGACGAAGTCATGTATGTCATTCCAATAATGTCTCTCGTCTTCTCTGACCCTTTCATTTTTCAGCGCAACTCAGCTTCGCATAGATGCCGAAGTACAGACTAACACGCAGCCCGTTCTCCGTTCGGGCTTATATATCATCTCCTCCAAACAACGAGTCGAGAGATCCGATCCAATATTTCTTCTATACTGGCCCGAGACAACGACTTGGAGTGATTCCGCTGCGGCTTCCGTTCGCCGCAATCGGATCACATTCATGCGGTTAATTCGCACTGCTTCATTCGAGAAGAGTTATATTCTAAAGTCCTTTTCGCACAGGTACTTGACAAAGATGTGTGATCAAGTGATATCATTGATCTCTGCTGAGCACGCACAAACCATCCTCTGGAATGATGAGACTAGCGATGATGGCGATGATTTGCTGGATATCTCCGAGGACGACTCTGATCGCATGTTTTCATTTGAGGTCGCACAAACAAATGAGCAAGAAGAGTCTGTGACCGTCCGAGAGGGCTTCAAGGTTAGTTGATGATGCGTTGCCAATGTGGTGGCATTAACTTCACTGGGTCATTTCTAGGCTGTCTCGAGAGCAATCGTACCTCTGGAAGTATGTACTGATGACGCGGATCTAAGGGAAACGCCACCCATCACACCATTTTTGCTCTTTGGTGAAACGACACAAGGGTTTATGACTGTCCAATATAGAGAAGCGAAGGTCATTTGGGATACGTTTACGGCACGCTCAATCGAAGTGATGCAACTCGAAGCGCTTTTGTGAGTGCTTCTCTTTGTGTTTTAGATCTTATTTTTCATTGATTACTGGAATCGACAGGACGTCGGATCGACTCTGTCTTAATGCAAAGATGGATGAAGAATCCTTGAGAATTTTGGTTCGGTCCGGGCTTGAGAAGCGTTTTCCAGATTTATGCAGGCAATGGAAATGCGAGTCTACCGCCGTGAAAAGTACTTCCGATCTTGATGCTAAGAAGGAAATCGGGACTGTCTCTACGACATTGCAAACTGAGCTGCCAGCGTTTCAAAAGTTAGTATTCGAGGCGACTCTGGACGACGTGTTGCGATTGTATCCGTAAGTGTCATTTCTTTTGTTTTGCGCTTGTACATGAGTTCATCCCTTCTCCCATCAGATGCTTTGATCGTGGGGCCTTCCCGCTTCATGGAGATGATGACGCGAAGCATGCGGATGATCCTAGTAAGCCTTGATTTGATCATAAGTTGTTCGACGCGTACTATTGACGGAAATACCAGAACCCCAGAGACTCTCTGCAAAAATCAAGGGCGAAATTGCTTATCAAGTTCAAGCACTTCGAATGGTGGACAACCTGGAGTAT
>JBBPTK010000073.1:0-35013 GCA_038094135.1 Spongiforma cf. squarepantsii | reverse complement strand
CCCGGGTGATCGCCCCCGCCGGATCCTTGACCATCACTACGCCTGCTCGATCACCATCACCCAGCTCGTACGTCTACTCTAACGCTCGCTTTCCGCTCTTCCCCAATGCCAAAATCGACACCGGCAGCGTCCCCAGGGCCCATACCTACCACGATGATCCACTCGAACTCTGAGTCTCACCTCCGCCTCTTCCAGCACTTTTGAAACACGCTCGCAGACGTGTATGACAGTGGCACCATGTCAGGCAACGTCGTCACCAGATCACCGCTCTAGATGACGGTCTCCCGTAACCCGCCTTGGCGCTTCTACTTCTTGGTGTCATCATGCGTTGTCGCGGCTTGGAACACACGCCAGAAAAGCTTGCCTCGTTGGTACCCAAACCCTTCACCGTCGTCCAGTTAAAGTTCGCCTCTCACGCTGCCGTCCACATCAAGTGCGACGTGCACCGTAAAGTGGTCATGTTTCATCAAAGGGGATCTTCGCGGACATTCGCGCATGGGAAGCATCGACCACCAAGGATGAGCAAAGGAATCTGGTGGAGCGCAGCCAGAACGTTGACTGCCTGTCCAGCAGTTCCCAAAGGAGACGGATGATAGGCAATGTGAGAAAAGTAGTCGTAGATATACCGAGGCAGACGTAGCTTCTCGTGTGGTCACGGGCTTACATAGCTGACCAGAGGAACCGACGTAAAACTGGTCGTTGATTCCAAAGTCCTCTTCGTCCTCGGGGAAACATGGTATCAGAGCGAGTCCTTTTTTAAAACGGTAAACACTGACCGCAAGATGGGTATTCCAGACAAACTACTCTCTGAATGCGTCTACCCAGACTGGTAACGTTGCATGGCGCAACCAGAGTATGTCTTTGATCATGCCCTTGTAGGGCCCGTCCAACCTTAGACTTGGCTCGCGGTGTTTCGTGTCGATGTGTGCACGGGCTCGGAAGAAGGGTCAGAACGCGCTGACGCCCCACCACCGAACAAGCATCCCGGGATCGGAATTACCTAGGAAACCATCGACATCAGCTGACGATTGATCAGACGTCTCGTTCACAGGAAAGAATCAGATAGCACAACTTACATCCTGCAGATACCATCTCGCCAGTCGATTTGACGAAACCATCATCACACCCACGGCCATGTGTCCCCATGTACCTAGATTGTCGCCGGTCCACATTGCTGCAAGGCGCTGGGTACCCGCATAGTGGGCACGAAGGACGTTTTGGGGGGGGGAGGGGGTCAGAGCGGTGATAGAGGGCAATGTAAGTTTGGTTGGCCAGTCAAAAAAACTGTGAATAAGAACGACATGATTAAGAAAGACACGTACATAAAGCATGCCATTGATGTGGTGCACCTCTCGGTGCTTTCAACCGTCATAATGTATGTTGTCCCGCGACATCAAAATCTCGGGACCGTTGAACATTGATGGCTACGAAGAGTCAACCGGGGCCTCAGACGTCGAGTGCAGCAGAGGCCTCGTACGTATCATTCCGATTGCCGACGTTCTCTGAGCTCTGCATCCACGTCCAAGAACAATCTATGCTCGGTCTTGAATAACTTGACCCACAGATCCCAGCTCTTGGGGTTGAAAGTTGAAGTCGAACCAGGAGGAAGATCCGGGCTAACACCATCTAGTAGGCATCATTACTTAACGTAACGAAGAACATGGCGAAGATAACATGCCTTTCGTATTCACCTTCTCCCGACTTGGGCTTGACGAGAACATCAAGATCGGACGCAAGTTTGTAGACGGGGTAGTTGGACTCGCGTTAGGGATGGAGATCGATGATGACAACCATCTATGCATCGGGTCGCCATCGATAAATGTGGCGAGCAGAGACGAGGTAAGCTCACCTTGCGTTCCTTTGCTTCTACACCGGCAATCACTTCTACTGGGTCAGCGAGCGTCACGTAAAGTACTTGCGCCCTTCGGCATATTCAATATCAAGCCACAACACGCTCACCGGACTGTCCTCTCCATTAAACCTGTTCTGTACAGGTTTAACGTCTTCGCTGCCAACATAATTCCAACGACATTGGTGGTCGTGATGAAGAGCGGCGGAGGAAGCATAGGAGTACTCGTGAGAGTTGGGAAAAAACTGAAGCGGGGTCAGGATGGCATGGGAGGACGACGTCGAGAATGCCAGGTTCGGATATCCAGTGTCCTGTGCCGCCGTTGTTCTTTCCAATTTCGACCCCAAGTATCACTTCCGATGGTATTGAAGACCGCGACTGTACCCTCTTTACTGTGAGCATGCATCAGGGCGGCGGAACCGCAGAGTGACGGGAGAGTCAGGTAGGTAGTCGGCGATATCAGAATCGTAGAGTCGGTAAGGGTCTGAGTAGATTCCATCGGGACCGGTTGGTTTGTGGCATGTTCAGACACCGTAGACACGGGAATGGTTAGGGAACGTGATGTCGAGCGAAAAAGATTCAGGGCCTGCGAAATGGACGAGATGAGTAGGCGGCGAGGTGAGTATAAGGTGGAAGATCATCAATGACCTTTCAGCTTCGAATCTGTCCACATGGCCCATGTCTCTTCCCGCGCTCCCCTTCAAACCAAGCCGCTTGTTGAGCCGTAAAGGGACTGTTCGGTGTCTGTCCCTTCGATTTAAAGAAGTTGCGTGTCCTCTTTTGTTCTGGAATGTTCCATGTGGAGTAGACCACGACCGTTGAGAACAACTTGTACTCTGAATGTGGTTCCCTTCGAGCCATCTGATACAACCTGATTTGCTTAGAGTCGGGTCGCAGATACTAAGAGCCCAAGATGCAGCTTCCTTGTGGTGTTTCTTCAAGGGAGCGACTTTGCCCATTCGGACACGAACGCCACTGCCGCCAACGTTGAGGAAGAACTTGACGACTTGACGATGGCAGTGAAAAAGGCGTCGGTGGAGAATGTAGCATGAGGACTGCCAGGACTGACCAGTAGCGGGAACGCATGCAGAGAGGGCGCGACGGTCGCATGTTTTGAAGGACTCGAGTTTGAACGCAAGAGCAGACGTGGACAAGAGCCTAGCTCAGTGAAGAGCGCGACGCTTGTTCAAACCTTATACATAACTTACACCACAATGACAACACCGACTCCGGACACCGACGTACCTCGTCCCCCTCCATCTCCTTTATCTGCCTATCGAACACAATAACTAAGACATCTCTGATGCAGAAAAAGAGGTATTAGATGAGGCAAAAGGCAGATTGGTGAGTGTTTTGCGTTTGGATCTTCCAAATATCTCATCTCACTGATTAGGTTCTGCCTGATTAGCTGGGCCCTTCTGCTTTTGAGCGATCCGTTATGATGAAGGATGCCCTGGAGAGGAAGAAGATGGCCGTGTCCCTCCTAGCTGTAGCACAGAGAGATTTTCGAAACGCATGCTGGATTCATGATTGAGGAGAAAGGCCTCAAGGAGACCATCCGTTTCTACGATGCAAACTACAACGTTGGGGACCACCACACTACGTTTGGAAGGTACATGAAAACCGTTTCTGGAATCACCTTTAAGGCCTGCTCTGTTGCCAACATCCAATCTTCGGTAGGCTGTCCTACATTGTTCCCACCACTCAGTCTAATCATCTCAATCCAGACCTCTAATTTGTGACGTTACCAGGAAGGGAAAGCAAACGTACTCGTTCTTTATGTATTTTCTCTTGTTAGAGGCACTGCTCTGAGACGCAGTGTGAAAGTGGCATGCTCATACCCGAGGAAATACATGCCCCCGCATCCTATTCCACTTTCCATACTCGGAGCGAACTCATCCCCGCCGAAAAATGCGGTCAACAGGCAAGAAGAGAAAGGCGAGAAGAAAGATGCGAGACGCGTCGAACAAGGTGATGGAGAACAAGCAGGTTTGGGCATCGAGATCGAACAAGGGCGGCAGTACCAGGCGGGAAAAGGAAGCTGCGCTCAGAAGTCTTGTCAAGCCTGGTAACAGCACCACCGTCGTCGGTGAGGGAGGGAAGAGGCCCAAGACAAGTCGGCCCTCGAAAAAGGCCAAGTAACTGGCTAGCAGGTGATTTTAATGTAGGTCGATCTTCGTCCCATGCCATATTGTCTGCTGAGGCACTTACTTGGCTGGATATACCTTCACAATTGTCGTGCAGAAAGGAGGCCCAAGACATGTTGAGTAGATGAAGCATATGTACCGCTCGTGCGCACGCATACAATGTCAGTGCATCCGAGCACAATAAGGGCGGGACATTACTAGGTACTTGACAAGTGTATTTCCAATACATATGAAGACAATCTAAAAATCCTATCGACAGCGCGAGATGATACTTTGTCAGATCCTTTTTACATGTCAAATAGCCTTACAAAGGGCGGGGAGCTACCACGTTCTCGATTACAAGTCAATTGCCGCCAACCAATCCTGTGTAATCGCTGTCGGATCTTTGATATCTACTCGATCACCATCGCCTGGATCGTACTTATGTCCACTTCAACGCTCGCTTTCCGACTTCCCCGATGCCAACAGGCGGCGTCTCCACACCTACCACGATGATCCGCTCAACTCTCACCTCCGCCTTTTCCAGCCCTTTTGCAAATACGTCCACAAACGTGTGCGACGGCGGCATCATCTCTGGCAACGCCATCGCCAGATCACCGCTCTACTCCCGTAACCCGCCTTGGCGCTTCTGCTTCTTGGAGACATTGTACGTCGTCGTGGCTAGGAACCCACGCCAGACAAGCTCATCTTGTTGGTACCCAAACCCTTCGCTGTCGTCCAGATAAAGTTCGCCTCTCGTGCTGCCGTCCACGTCAAGTGCGATGCGCAGCGGAAAGGGGTCATGTTTCATCAAAGGGGAGGATCTTCGCGGACGTTCTTGCAAGAAGAGTATCGACCCGCCAACAATGAGCAAAGGAATTTGGAGGAGTGTGGCCGAAACGTACAGTTCCGTCACCCACAACATGCATACTACTACACTGCTTGTCTACGATAAGACCAGTCCTTGGAATATTCATGACGTCCGTTTTATCATTGTACCACTTAGAAATGCAGTACAGCGGCCCTGCCCTTGCCTGGTGAAAAATCGTGCATTTGCCTCGTGCCTCATTAATTGCACTGATCATTGCTACTAATAGAACTTCTCACATTCATTTGGATTTGCAACGACCAAAACGATCCCAGACGGGAAAGGGTACTATCGCCCGTCTTTGTTGTACTGCAACCCCCTGTCTCTGTTTGTATCATCAGGGTTGGAAAAGCCGTTTATACACCACCAAATCCTAGCCTGAGAATACGTCCCAGAATTTTGGCCTGTGCACTATCGGTATATATCAGCCACACTTCCATTGATGATCTTACTATCAAATACTCACATCATAGAATTTCATTCTCCTGCCACATCACCCGCCATTGCTGAGTTGAACGTATGCAATATATTGCAAGATCGGGCATGAACTTATTCCCAATGGAACATCACGTAAGCCTTGGCAGTATCATGTCCACCTGTGGGCTCAGTTCATGTCACCTAGTAGCTTCTGTATGACCTTAATTTAACCTGATTTCAGCTTGTAACAATCAGGAAGCAAGAATCATGATCACAACATCAGAGTCAGATGGATGCTGTGACTGGATTCCTTTCTCATGCTGGATTCCTTATAACCATCACATCATTTCTGTAACACTAGAGGTCAGTAGAGGATATCCGAGTGCTGCCCACATAATCCTTCCAGTGATTGCCACCAGCACCCATCCATCTGCCAGACTATGTCTGCTGCTCTACAGTCAGCTTTGATTGGCCTTCAGCAGAATAATTATGTAACTGGTAGGATTTATCCACAGTGACGAAATATGATTAATGTCACCTTGTTCTAGTTGCATTTGTCACTGCTGTTGGATATGATTATGGTGAGCAACTGGAACTATTTTCACCCTACTACAATTCATTGGCTTATGAGCTCTCAGTTCTCACCTTGTCTACAGAGGTATTTCTATCATTCACAGTACTATTTTTTTTTTTTGAATTTATGCTAATTTATTACCAATTTAGATAAAATATATCTGGGTCAGCAGATCATCATTTGTCAGAACATCAAGTTTCTGATAATATCATATTAATAGATGAAACCCTGGACATGGGTATCAACACTGTTTATTCTGGTGTGTGAATCTTGTCAATATATTGATATTACCTGAGTATTGTAACAGATTCGTTATGCTGGACTCTACACTCTCTTGTGAGTCTATATATCTATTGTTGTAGAGGTGGATATAAGACAGTGTCTATCAGTATCAATGCACTTAGTATGTACTTATGGCATCAAGATGACTTTTATTAACTTACATACTACCACCTGAAGGTGGAAGTATCTTTGTACCTGGTCCTGCAAAGGTATATTTCCTATGACAAGGAATAGCAAGCATGCTGAGACATACATATATGCATACTCAGATGCATGTATTTGTGCCACTCTCATCTTTCAGATTCTGATCCACTAATTGCTTGTTTTTACCACTGAACAGTTGTAAGTGACATTTCTAGAGCTTCCTATTCTCTACTCAATAACTGCATACTTTGAAGGCAGCATATTACTTATCAGTGAAGATTGGACTTTTATTCTCTTTTTTGGTGCAGCTGATTGTGAGTTTATCTTGTAGACTCAGATTACTTCTTGGAAAGGAAAATACAACTGCTACTGACTACAGACTGCAGTTGTAATGATGCTCCGTGTATGGGCAATGTATAATCAGTCAAGAACAATTTTCACCACTCTCCTTGTTTTCTTTTCCCTGGAAATCATTATGACTGTGGTAGATTGTGTCTTTCAACTTCCAATAAGCCAGTCTTCAAGTATGTGGTAATTTGACTTGAAAAGATATAAACACTACTAATATTCAATGGTATACAACAGTGATCATCACACTGATTCCAGGTTTTACATTTTGTGGATATATTAAATCCTCTGAAGAGACTTACCTTGTGGACAAGATAACTATCAGCTTGCAAGTTGCATATGGTGGAGCACTGTGCATTCTTTCAATTGTTCGATTTTTGCAAGAAGCACATCAATTATACCATCTGACAAAGAAATGGGAATTGAATCAGTATATGAGCTTGTTGGTCAAACAGGGCATCATATACTTTTTTGTGTGAGTTACACATCATGCTCTTTCACAACTTCATCTTCTTGCATCCTTTTCACTATTGTAATTTTTCAAGATATTATTGCTGCCAGTTGTTAATAACTCAAACTGATAACAACCATCTATTGCAGAACACTCTTATATTTTATCATCAACATCCTGCTTACATATTTTCCAATCCCAAGTGAAACAGGGTGGCAGGTTATTCTAATGGGAATTGTGCAGGTGGTTCCCATGTATACTTTATCACCTCGATTTGTCATCAGCATACGAGCAATGTATGCTGATGATGTTCGAAGAGGACATGGGAGTGGGATTGACAGTGGATTTGGCTTGTCAACTCTGTCTAGCCACAATGCTGCTCAGGCTGGTTCAGCAATCATGTTTGCAGAGCCTGTGGTGGAACTGAATGAGGAGCTGGAGGAGATTCAGGAGCTACCAAGGGAAAATGAACCATCTCAAGCAGTATAGTGAGTTACTGGGCTACACTTTGTGAAATGAGCACAATATGTTTGATGGATCAAATAGTTACTATGCAATCTCATGTTATCTCACTCCAAACTGTTGATACTGTGTCCAATATGATGTTCTCCACTGGAGACTGAGTACCCTCAATACAACATCGAGAATAGTGTACATATAGTAAGATGATGGCTGAGAAGAACAACTAATGAATCCTGGAACTCACACCTTCCTATCCAGCATACCTCTTGAGCAGTTAAATGACCCGTCACATTCCCCCACAAATCACGGTGATCGACGGGTGTTTGACCTGCACATTCATGCTGTGAGAGTTGAATTGAAATGTGATCGAGCCATTCCCAGTCGCCTCAGCACAGATACTAATGTGCTGTCTCTCGTGAATTGATCAGCCTGAGGAACCACAAATAGGCTACGTGTTCGAATTCAATCCCATGGCATACTTGTGCGTTACACGGGCTCGAATACTTGATGGCCCCGCACATAGGGCATCCGACTCTATGACATGACAGTAAGATCAGCGGACGAGGCTGCTATTGAGTATCTAGACGACGACACAGTGTAGGAAATCACACACCTATTCATTTCAGCCACGTCGCGAAAAGTCATGTTGACCCAAGATGGCGGCGGTAGTGATCTGGCCCACAAGCCTCATCAAGCACTAGTCCAGCAAAAATGACTCTTGACAATAGCCCACCTCCAAACTGGAGGGACGTGATCCACCTTCTTGGTCATTCATATTGTTTGCCATACTTGACTTAGGTGGGGAATCGGTATATTTTGAGACGTGCTTGCTAGTGACGCTCTCTTCTGATTTGATCCCCACGATGACACATCAAGCGGTTCAGGGGAGAAGCCCGAGGAGCGAGCGGATCGCCTTTTTGCAACCCCAATGCCACAAAGCGATGTTGGAGATACCCGACGTCTTTCGTAGGCGAGATCCAGATGAATTACTTCTGTCTCGGGTGTTCTGTGAATGCTGCGAGCAGTCTAGACTTGACAGGTCCAACAGGTAAAACCCACTTACAGTTATTCATAGTACTGTTCCGCATGCGCTCGTCGTGTCACATTGTATGTTTCCATTTGCAAGATCTTTCGCCGGTGATCACTTCCTCCATCTGTCTGCGGCTAGATGAGTAGCCCAGGGTTAAGCATCCCAATACCGTCCTTCACACGAGAACGGAGGACTCTCCTGATAACGTTCACTTTGCCTTCCAAATTCTCGAACCACATTTTCGTGCTCCTCATCCACTCACATTTCAACTCGATGTGCATTTACCGCGCCCAAGAACGATGTGTCTGTTTCAGATGTGATCGTCTGTCCTATAATGGCTTCGAGAGGATATGGATCGGAGGCTTCTGCGAGGATATTGTGGACATCTGAAAGTGTGAACTTGGCAACTTTGGGAGGCTGGGTGTGGGTGCAAGCTGTATGCAGTACCACATTTTCTTCGACGAAGGAAAGACCTAGAGGGCTTTAATAGCCACAATACGAGGGCTGTTGCTGGATTTGGTTAGGGCTTAGTGAAGACAAGGTATACATAGTTTGTACGACGATGGAAACGAAGAAGTGGAGCTGAAAGTGTGTCCGAGTCATGGGACATTTGATCTTGCGCCTTCAATATCAAATCGTGCCGACAGATGAGGCTTGAACCATCGCCGACCATTGGCAGTCACCAGAGTCAACAGGACGGAAGTTACAGGAAACAAGCATGAAAAACCGAGAAGAAAGAGATATCTTAGATAAAAAGTGACTCGTTCGCAAAACGAATCGTAATGTGCACTGGCAGGACGTAGAGAACAAAGGCTACAAACGAGAGAAAAGAAAGGAAAAGATTGGTTCACCCAAGGAATAGAGCACTATGTGTGAAAACGATGTTGACGATCGTGAGGGTAGGCAGAATCGATACACAGTGATCGAGAAATAAGAATAAAATAATTATGTACGTTGTTGGAATAACGTATGAAGTGTCGTAGAGAGGGAGAAGATCGCAACAGAGGTTGGAATGTGGGTGAATGGCAAGGGCAGATTTAATCTGGAAATAATGGTTGCGTAGCGTAGTGTGAATAGAGGCGAGCATGTGTGCACGAAATTGTCAAGCAGGGAGGCAGAAGTGCAGTAGTGATATGAGAAGATGGGGCGAAAAAATGCTAGAAACCCAGGGCGTACGGATCACTGTATCAACCTTCCCCAATCCAAAGTACGACCTTGTCGCCCACCGTGGAAAGGCATTCCAAATTCTGAGTGTCTCATCCCTTGCCCCAATGACGATCATTTCTCAACCAGGGCTCGCGACGAGATAAAGCATCCGGAGTGTGTGTCCGATAGTAAAAACGAAGGATACCACCATATACATATTTGGTTCTGAGTGGTTGTGCTTAAAACCATGCATCTGACAAGGTCATGCGAAGTATGTGATCAGATGAGATTACAGAACTGCACAGACGGTCAATCATGACGTGTACATGTAGAGGCAAGTCTGACATACCAGGCTCCCTGTGTCCAACTCGTTCAGCACTGTTCCAGTGAACGTAATCCAAAATTGAATCTGTTTGTCCTGCGTCCCGCCACCTATAGCTAGTATTCCAGACACATGAGGGTCCGAAGCAAGCGCTTAGACAGCCACGGTATGTTGTGGAGCTTTCAAAGGGGGACATCGCCATCGCCATCACTACCACTATTTAACCTTGAACGACGTGTAGAAGTACCGGGCCCAGACCGGAAGAGTGAATAGAAGATGCGGCGGATGCGTGTCGAGGTCCATGGAGACCCCATATACAAACATACATACATTGTTGTCGTTGCCACCAGAGCCTTGGGCGGACACACTTAACGATACCGATGGCAGCGCGGGAATTTCCAAAAACCCAATCCCAGCTCACAATTCCGTCGCAATCTACACGCGATGTCCCGCGCGCTTCCTAAATGGTCTTCCTCCGGCGCTCTTGAGAACGTCTGTGTGATAAACCACCTATGTGTTGAGTATGTGTGGGTATGCAAGTGTGGGTGACAGATAGAATCGGGGCATCATAGATATGGAGATGCCTAGAGGGTGCCGACTGCAAGTATCATCCCCTACGATCGATGGTTAGCACAAGGATGCAGTTCGAACTAAAGCGAGATCGGGACCTTTTGCACCTACGCGACTAAGTTGATCATATCACCAATGCACTCAAGTCACACAGCTTGGAGACCGTGGCATCATGAGCCGATCATAGGTAGACGCAACTGCCTAAACCGACAACAAGGATGTTGGTACTCGACCAATCGACGAGATTCAGGTAAAGGTCGTCCGCAAGATCTGGGACGCCAAGGACGCTGTCGGGTTTCTTGCAGGCGCTTCGAAGCTGCCGAAGTGGTGATTCGAGAAGTTGTCTTGATTCTGCCCGCACAGATGACATAGCATATGCTTCATTTGTTGATGTATCGAGACTGCGTCCTGTCGCAGGTGTTGGAGACAGAGACGTGTAGTGGAATATACGCCGGCGCGTTGGAGCGGTAGCTGCGATAGATGAGGCTGCGCGACCAAGACAAGTTGGCGGTGCAGGACGACAAGGTGAAGGAGGGGTTGAATATGAGTATGGCGTTGGCTCGTTCTGTGGCAAAGGATCCGATGCATAAGATCGAGTGGAAAGGTAGATGGTCGGATTAGAAGTGAATCAGGTATGCATCATACATATGGAGATAAACAAAACTCACTACTGTGGGTAGCATGCGATGCTTTGAAGGGGTGGAGGGACCACTGTCGTCCATGAGATGATGCGAGGTTCACATATCGCCGGTATCCTTGCTGGGTACGAATTAATTTCCATATTCTATGTGAGCAGGGGAAGAATGTTGTAGCGATTCTGGGGGTGTGTTGCTCGCGGTAAGTGGCGAATAGTTGAGTGAAGGATTGAGACGAGAGCAAGGGTGGGGTTTACGCGCTGCAGTTTCTTGGTGTGCTGCGCGTAGTCGTTTGCCAAAGGGTGAGTTTTTGAGACCGGACATGGTCAGGATGGTGAGGAACGTTGGGTAGACGTGGAATCGTTGATTACCTAACATTCTCTCCCTAATTCAACATCCTAAAGCTCAGGCTCTCCTACTAGCTACGAGTTCTTCGTCTTCCCCAGCCATGGCTACGGACAAGAAAAAAAGCTGGCATTCTTGTCGATGCCAGCACCAGCACCTTATGTTGCTAGTCTTGGTCGCGGGTAAGTTCACCTGTCTTCCTCATTCATGGTTTGTTATGACGAGCATCACAGTGCTTCTGGTTTCACCACACGTTCAGACATCGGTCCTGCCAGAGAAGGTTCCTCCGCTGAAGCTGTAGCGTGAGTTTCTACTTCCCATCTAACGTTACATGTTTGACTGACTGTCCTGTACCTCAGGGAAGCGCAGGCCAGACGAGGTGAAGAGCCTGAAGTCGATGCAGAGAAATTCCAAGATCCAGACAACGAATATGGCCTCTTTGCCAGCAAGCCGTACGAACAAGATGACGAGGAGGCGGACAAGATATATGACACGGTCGACCGGAATATGGATTCGCGGAGACGAGCGCGCAGGTATGTGCTTCTAATCTTTTCTACTTCGACCTAATCTTACATAGGGAAGCATGCGAAAACGCAGAACCGGCGCAACATCGAGCTGAACGACCAAAAATCCAACAACAATTTGTCGATTTGAAACGCAGCCTTGCTGCCGTGACCGATCGAGAATGAGAATATACCGGAAGTAGGTAACCTTTCACCCAAGAAGAGAAGAAAGGATGAAAGAACCTTTATCGTCCCCGATGGTATCATTGTTGGTGACAGGGCAAAGACGAGATACGAAAATTCCCTAGGCGTGAAACAGCAACAGGTAAGGTTGATAATGACTGCTGATGCGTTGCTAATCGCATGTGCCCAGGCAGGTGGTTTTGAAACGCCGTTGGATTCCGGGACCATGACCAACTTCGTGGAGATTGGCCAAGCACGAGATAAAATACTGTCTCTCAAATTGGATCAGGTGAGTACGTCTTCAGCAGCGAGCGTACCATAGTAATGATCGATGATTATAGATCTCGGGCACGTCAACCAGCTCCGGGCTGGCCACCTCGGTGGATCCCAAGGGGTACCTGACGTCCTTGGACAGCGTTGTGATCAAATCCGAAGTGGAAATTAGTGACATTAAACGGGCACGGATGCTCTTCGATTCACTAGTAAAATCAAACCCAAAGCACGCATCAGGTTGGATTGCTGCGGCATGTTTGGAGGAGCATGCTGGTCGGATGGTTGCTGCACGCAAACTGATCAAAGCTGGGTGTGAACAATGTCCGACGAGCGAGGCAGCACGATCTCGCGTACGTACAGCTAACTTAAATTGTTTGGGTACTCATTCTTGCTACAGAACTGAAACGATGCCAAAGTCATCTTAGCAAACGCTGTGCAACACGTGGGTCAAAGTGTGAAAACATGGCTTGTGGCGGCTGATCTGGAACAAGACGTGAAAGCGAAGAAAAGGGCGCCCCGGAAAGGTGGGTTTTATGATTGCCACTCTAGCTACACGATTGCTAATTCTCTGTATAGCTCTCGAGAACATCCCCAACTCATGGAAGGAGACCGTCAATTTGGAAACGTCTGCGTCCGATGTGTGCATCCTTCTTTCACGTGCTGTCGAAGTCATTCCTCTTTCTGTTGAGCTCTGGTTAGCACCTGCGCGTTTGGAGACGCCTGAGCGTGCGAAAGCAGTCTTGAATAAGGCTCACAAGTCCGACTGTTCCAACGTCGCACGAGATTTGGGTAGCTGCTGGCCGTCTTCTAGAACAAGAAGCAACTGTTGATCCTGAAAGGCCGGAGAAGGTACGCAACAAAGTGTTGGACGCTGTCGATGCGACGATCGAAGCGGGCATTCGTGAATTACGACGCCACCAAGTACTTTTAACGAAAGAGCAATGGCTGAAAGAGGCAGAGCGGTGTGAAACAGAGGGATCGTCGAGGACGCGTGAAGCTATCGTTAAGGCGACGGTCGCCATGGAGGTCGAGGAGGAGACTGGACACATGGGCTCGCGGATGCCGAAAGTGCGGAAGCAAGAGGAATGGTCGGCACGTCGAGAGCTATCTTAGCCTATGCGCTCAAAGTATTCCCCGACAAACGCAACTTGTGGCGCAAGGCAGCGGATCTTGAGAAAGCGCATGGAACCCTGTCCGTGACATCCTTTTGTTCTCCTTGTGCTTCATGCTGATGGTTACCCTGTAGTGAATCGCTTGACGCTGTGCTAACGCGAGCTGTATAATATTGTCCTCAGGCAGAAGTGCTATGGCTCACGTCTGCGAAAGAGAAATGGTTAGCTGGGAATATAACTGGTTCACGCGAGGTTCTTGAAAAGGCGTTCGTTGCAAATCCAGAAAGTGAACAAATCTGGCTTGCTGCTGTCAAACTGGAGGCGGAGAACGATGAATTGTGCGTCGCGAGGGAATTACATATTCGTGCACGAAATGTAGCTGATACCGAGCGAGTGAGTAAACTTTTCGTATTCTATTTCTGTGTAGCTTAACTTTCAACACGATAGCCAAGTTTGCCAAACTATATATGATCCAAGGACAGACTCACCAATTACGAAACGGTTATTCGGCAGCCCGCGCATCTTATGCAGCAGGGATGAAGGCGTGTCCGAAAGAGGTCACACTTTAGGTCCTCGTGGTAAAACTTGAAGAGCTGGACGGGAAGAGCATCAAAGCACGCGCCATTCTTGAGAAGGGACGTCTTGCGAATCCCGCCAACGAAGTGCTATGGGTGGAATCAGGAAGTGTCGAAGAGCGATCAGGAAGTGCTGCTCAGGCCAAGGCAATGTTGTCGCGCGGTATGCAAGAATGTCCGACGTCGGGTATACTATGGTCCACGGCAATCTGGGCCGATGCCCGCCCGACGCGCAAGTCGCGATCGGTGGATGCGCTTAAAAAGTCCACGGACAATGTGATCGTGACGTGTACGGTCACCAGACTGTTCTGGGCTGAGCGCAAGGTGGAGAAGGCGAGGCAATGGCTTTCGCGGTCGGTGGCAACGGAGGAAGATAGGGATCTGGGCGATCATTGGGCCTGGTGGCTCAAATTTGACCGGCAGCATGGAACTGTAGCGAGCGACGTCAATCATCCGGGTACGAGTGATACCGAGGGAGAACTTGATAGCTGGGTATATGGATGACTTGACTATGGCAATGAGAAAGACGTCGGTAGGGTCATGGAGAATGGAAGACGGGTCGATGTAGTACGGGGACTGTCAGGACCGAGCAGTAGCTGGGCGCGACGAAAACCAGACTGGTCGCATGTTTTGAAGGACTCAAATTTGAACGCGAGAGCAGACGCGGACAAGAGCAGCTCAACGAGAAGCGACAGTGAGCGCGAAGCTGAGTTGCTTCATTTAAGACACTTGTACCTCAAGGACAAATTGGCTTCAGTGGACCACGGCCATATCAGTTGGTGGGAGTAGGGACCACACAGGTTGGATCCCCGTGTGGCACCGCACGGAGGATGTGGGAAGTTCCGGATCAGCGGGGACCAAGCAAGAGTATCTCGCTTCCATTCTTCCATGCTGTACTTTACTCCCTTTGTCCAGTGCTGCATGTACAGTAGTCGCCTAAAATGTCTCTAAGGTGGGCTGGCGGTCGGGTAGCGGTAGCTCCTTACTGCCAAGGCGACAAGTGCTTTGGACCTCTCAGCAAACTGGACGTTATCGAGATGAATCATGCTAGCGCTGACACCACTCGATTTCGTTCATGGCGTATGTACTCTGATTGACTCTGTGAGGCCAGAATGAACAGGTCCATTTAAGTCTTTGTCACCATAACCACACTGAAAAGCTGTCTTGGAGACCTTCGTTCTTGTCACGACAGTGACCAGCTTTTGACCTTCACCCTTTTCTCTCGCTGACATTTGACTAAAGGTTTATTCACAAGGCTGTTTGTGTTGTTCCTCGTGTCTTGGAATCTTTTTTGGTGTTCGAGCCATATGTACGTTCTCTTCAATTTCTTCAAGTAATCGGTCGTTGATCATTGCTACTAGTAGAAATTTGTCTCAGATTCATTTGGATAATGGATTTGCAATGATCAAAACAATTCCAGACGGGAAAGGATACTATCACCGTCCTACGCCTTCATTGTACTGCAACTGCCTGTCTCTGTTCGTATCTATGCATCCATCAGGATTGGAAAGCCGTTTATATGTACACCGCTAAATTCTAGCCTGAGAATACGCCCCAGAAATTCTAGTCTGTACGTTATCGGTGTATATCGGCCATGCTTCCATTGATGATCTTATCAAATACTCACATCATAGAATTTCATTCTTCTGCCACATCACCCCCATTGCTGAGTTGACCCGTAATATATTTCAAGGTCGGACATGAACTTAGTCCCAGTGAAACATCACGTAAATGTCCATGGCTCGGTTCATGTCGCCTGGCACATAGCTTCTGTATCTAGCCTCGACATTAGCCTTGAAAGTTGAGAAGATGCATCAAAAAATCCGTGACCATTCCATCATTCTGGTCAGAGTCAGATCACATCATGATCTTTGTCTTTATACATAGAGCGGAAGCAGAGAGTGTGGCACCAAACAGTTTGTACAGAGACCTGAATTTAACCCAATTTCAGCTTGTAACAATCAGGAAGCAAGAATCACGATCATAAAATCAGAGTCAGATGGATGCTGTGACTGGATTCTCTTCTCATGCTGGATCCCTTATAACCATCACATCATTTCTGTAATACTAGAGGTCAGTAGAGGATTTCTGAATACTGCCCACATAGTCCTTCTAGTGATTGCCACCAGCACCCGTCACTGATCCCTCCATCTAGACCATGTCTGCTGCTCTACAGTCAGCATTGGCTGACCTTCAGCAGAATAATTATTTAACTGGTAGGATTTATCCACAGTGATGAAATATGAATAATGTCACCTTGTTCTAGTTGCACTTGTTACTGCTGTTGGATATGATTATGGTGAGCAACTGGAACCATTTTCACCCCACTACAATTCATAGGCTTATGAGCTCTCAGTTCTCACCTTGTCTACAGAGGTATATCCATTATTCCCAGCACTATTTTTATGATTTTTTGCTGAATTTTTGCCAATCTAGATAAAATATATTTGGGTCAGCAAATCATCATTTGTCAGAAAAGCAAGTTTCTGATGATATCATACTAATAGATGAAACCCTGGACATTGGTATCAACACTGTTTATTCTGGTGTGTATGAAAATTGTCAGTATATTCATATTACCTGAGTATTGTAACAGATTCGTTATGCTGGACTCTATTCCTTTTTGTGAGCCTATACCTATTGTTGTAGAAGCCCATATATGTAAGATGATATCTATCAGTATCAGTGCACTTGGTATGTATGTATGGTATCAAGATGACTTTCATTAAACTGTCACCTGAAGATGGAAGTATCTTCCTACCTGGCCCTGCAAAGGTATATTTCCTATGACAAGGAATAACAAGCATGCTGAGACATACACATGTACATACACAGATGCATGTATTTGTCCTACTCTCATCTTTTAGATTCTGATACAACTGTACTTGTTTGTTTTTACCACTGAACAGGTGTAAGTGACATTTCTAAAGCTTCCTATTCTTTACTGAACAATTGCATACTTTGAAGGTGTCACATGGTTTACCAGTCAAAATTGGACCTTTCTTCTTTTTCTTGGTGCAGCTGATTGTGAGTTTATCTACATTCAGATTACCCTTGGAAAGGTAATTGCAACTGCCACTGACTACAGACTGCAGTTGCAATGATGCTCCGTGTATGGGCAATGTATAATCAGTCAAGAAAAATTTTTACCACTCTCCTTGTCTTATTTTCCCTGGAAATCATTATGACTGTCATAGATTATGTCTTTCAATCTGACAGGATAAGTCAGTCTCCAAGTGAGTGGTAATTTGACTAGAAAAGATATAAGCACTACTGATATTCAATGGTACACAGCCTTGATCATCACTCTGATTCCAGGTTTTACATTTTGCAATTATACTGAAACCTCTAAATCTTTCCTTGTGGGCAAGATAACTGTCAGCTTGCAAATTGCATATGGTGGAGCATTGTGCATCCTTTCAACTGTTCAATTTTTGCAAGAAGCACATCAACTATATCATCTGACAAAGAAATGGGAATCAAATCAGTACATGAGCTTGTTGGTCAAACAGGGCATCATGTACTTTTTTGTGTGAGTCCACTTATGCTCCCTCACAACTTTATGTACCTTCTTGCATTCTTTTCACATTGTATTTTTGCAAGATATTACCACTGATTCATAGCTCAAACTGATCACAACCATCCATTGCAGAACATTCTTGTGTTTGATCTTGAATATTCCACTCATAGAGGTTGGAGACTCAAGTCAATCAGGGTGGTGGATCATTCCAATAGGAATTGTACAAGTAGTTCCCATGTATACTTTAGCACCTCGATTCATCATCAGCATACGAGAGATGTATGCTGATGATGTTCGAGGAAGATGTGGGGGTGAGATTGACAGTGGATTTGGCTTGCCAACTCTGTCTACACATGATGCTACTAGTTCAGCAATTGTGTTCACAGAGCCTGTGGTTGGGCCAAATGAAGAGTTGGAGGAGATTCAGGAGGTACCAAGGGAAAATGTACCATCTCAAGCAGTATACTAGTAAGTTACTGGGCTACACTTCAGAAAATAGAGCACATGGCATATGTTCAATGGATCATATAGTTATGCAATTTCATGTTATCTCACTCCAAACTGTTGATATTGTGTCCAATACAAGGTATATATTCTCCACTAGAGACTGAGTACCCCCATCAGTCCTTGGATACAACATCAACACTGTAGCTGACAAGGAAATTTCTGTACACACAGTAGGATGATGACCAAGAAGATACCTCTCGAGCAGTTAAATGACCCCACGAGTCACGGTGATCGACGGGTGTTTGACCCACACGTTCATGCTATGAGAGTCGAATCGAAATGTGATCGAGCTATTTCTTGATTACCTGAGCGTGGATACAATGTGCTGTCTCTTGTGGATTGATCAGGAATCACAGAAGTGCAAATAGAATACGTGTTCGAACTTAACCCCACAGCATGCTTGTGCGTTACACAGGCTCGGGCACTTGATGACCCCGCCCATAGGGCATCCGAGTCTATGACATGACAGTAAGATCAGCAGTTCGAGATATGGGACGAGGCCGCTGTTGAGTATTTAGAGGACGACGCAGTGGAGGAAATCGCACACCTATTCATTCAGCAACGTCGCAAAAAGTCATGTTGGCCCAAGATAGCGGCGATAGTGATCTGGCCCACAAGTCACCTTCGCATCAAGTATTAGTCTGGCAAAAATGATCGACAATAGATCACCTTCAAACTGGAGGGACCTGATCCACTGGTGCGCTTTCTTCTCTGTTTTCTGGATTGATCCTCGCGATGACGCATCAAGCGGTTCAAGGGGGAAACTCGAGCAGCGAGTGGTTCACCTTTTCGTAACCCCATTGCGAAGCGATGCTGGAGATACCCGAGGTCTTTCGTAGGCGGGATCCAGATGAATGACCTCTGTCTCGGGTGTTCTGTGAATGTTGCGAGAAGTCCAGACTCGACAGGTCCAACAGGCAAAACCTACTTACCGTTATTCATAGTTCCGTGTGCACTCGTCGTGTCACATTCTATTTGTTCTCCATTCGCAAGATCTGGTCGGCAATCACTTCCTCCATATATCTGCGGCTGGATGAGTAGCCCGGGACTCCCGCAAGCATCCCGACACCGTCTGCTACACGAGAACGGAGGAGTCGCCTGATAACATCTACTTTGCCTTCCAAATTCTCGAACCACATTTTGAAATGTGCTCTTCATCCACTCACGTTTGAACTCGATGTGCGTTTAATGCGCCCACGAACGATGCACACATTTCAGATGTGATCATCTGTCCTATAATGGCGTCGAGAGAGGACATGGATCGTGGGCTTCTGCGAGAACATTGTAGACATTCGAAAATGTGAACTCAGCAACTTTGGAAGGCTGCTAGCATGGTGCATGCCGTGTGCAGTACCACATTCTCTTCGACGAAGGAAAGACCTAGAGGCCCATTGAAGTGAAGAAGTGAAGCTGAAAGTGTGTCCGAGTCATGGGCCATTTGATCTTACGCCTGTACTATCAAGTCGTGCCGACAAATGAGGCTTGAACCATCGCCGGCCGTTGGCAGTCACCAGAGTCAACAGGACGGAAGTTACAGAAAACAAGCGTGAAAAACGAGGAGACATCAGAGACAAAAAGCAACCCGTTGGCAAAACGAACCGTAACGCGCACTGAGGCGTAGAGAAGAAAGACTACAAACGAGAGAAAAAGAAAGCAGACAATACGAAGAAAAAGAAAAGAAAAGATTGGTCACCCAAGGAATAGAGCACTATGCGTGAAAACGATGTCGACGATTGTGAGGGTAAGCCGAATCGATACACAGTAATCGCGAAATAAGAATAAAAGTAGTTATGTACGTGGTTGGAATAAGGTATGAAGAGTCGCAGAGACGGAGAAGATTGCAACAGAAGTTGGAATACGGGTGAATGGCAAAGGTAAATTTAATGGTTGCGTAGCGCAGTATGAATCAAGGCGAGCATGTGCACATGAAATTGTCAAGCAGGGAGGTGGAAGTGATATGAGAAGATGTGGGTCGCAAGAAAATGCTAGAAACCCAAGGCGTGTGGTTCACCGTATCAACCTTCCCCGATCCAAAGCACCACCTCCCTTGCCGCTCACCGTGGAAAGGCATTCCAAAATCTGAGTGTCTTATCCCCTGCCCCAGTGACGATCATTTCTCAATCAGGGCTCATGACGAGATAAAACACCCGGAGCATGTGTCCGGTTAGTGAAGCGACCTGTGAAAATGAAGGATACCGCCATGTACATATTTGGTTCTGAGCGGTTGTGCTGGAGAAGCCATAAAACTGACAAGATCATGCGAAGTATGTGATCAGATGAGATTACAGAACTGCACAGATGGTCAATCACGACGTGTGTATGCATATGTGAGTTCGACATACCTGGTTCCCCGTATCCAACTCGTTCAGTATTGTTCCAGTGAACGTATTCCAAAATCGAATGTATTTGTCCTGCGTCCCGCCACCCGTAGCTAGTATTCCAGACACGTGAGGGTCTCAAGCAAGCGTTTAGACGGCCACGGTGTGTTCGTGGAACTTTCAAAAGGGGGGCATCACCATCGCCATCGCCACCACTATTCGACCTTGAACGACGTGTAGAAGTACCGACGTTGCCACCGGGTCCAGACCGGAAGAGTGAATAGAAGATGCGGCGGATGCATGTCGAGATGCGGAGACCCATATACGAACATACATTGTTGTCGTTGCCACCGCTCGCAAGCGCTGAACCCATGTCAGAGCCACCAGAGCCTTGGGCGGGCACACTTAAAGACACCGATGGCACCACGGGTATCTCCAAAACCCAACCCCAGCTCACAACTCCATCACAACCCACACACTTCCTGGAGATGTCCCGTATACTTCCTAAATGGTCTTCCTCCGGCGCTCTCGCGAACGTCTCTGTGATGAGCCATGTGATCTCTTGTGCCGCCATTCAGCATACATCACTCCAAGAAAGAGCCTCGTTGTTGAGTATGTGTTGGTACGCAAGTGCGGACGATAGATAGTCGGGGCATCATAGATACGTAGATGCCTAGAGGGTCTTACTGCAAGCATCATCCCCTGACGATCGATGGTTAGCACAAGGATGTAGTTCAAACTAAAGCGAGATCAGGACCTTTTGCACCCACGCGTCTGAGCTGATCATAACACCAATGCAGTCAAGTCGCACGGCTTGGAGACCGTGGCATTATGAACCAACCATAGGTAGATGCAACTGTCTGTACTCGACCAATTGGTGAGATTGAGGTAAAAGCCATCCGCGAGGTCTGGGGCACCAAGGACTCTGCCGGGTGTCATGCAGACGCTCCGAAGCTGCCGATGTGGTGATTCAAGAAGTTATCTGGATTCTGCCTGCACAGGTGACATGGAATATGCTTCATTTGTTGGTGTACCGAGACGGTGTCTTGTCGCAGGTGTTGGAGACGGTGACGTGTAATAGAATATGCGCCGGCGCGTTGGAGTGGTAGCTGCGATAGATGAGGCCGTGTGAACAAGACGAGCTGGCGATGCAGGACGACGAGGCGAAGGAGGGGTTGAATATGGCGTTGGCTTGTTCTGTGGCGAAGGATCTGATGCGTGAGATCGAGTGGAGAAGCAGATGGTTGGATCAGAAGTGAATCAGGTATGCAACATTTGGAGATAAACGAAACTCACTCTTTGTATCATCTGACTGTGGGTGTCGTGCGACGCTTTGAAGGGAGTGGACTCGAGACCACTGTCGTCCATGAGATGATAAGAGGCTCGCATATCGCCGGCATCCTTGCTGGGCACGAATCAATTTCCATACTCTACGTGAGCATGGGAAGAGCGTTGTAGCGATTCTGGGCTGGGGGTGTCGCTTACGGTAAATGGCGAATAGTTGAGGTAAGGATCGAAACGAGAGTAAACGCGGGTTTCACACCTGCAGTTTCTTGGTATGCTGCGCGTAGTCGCTTGACAAAGGGTGAGTTTTTGAGGCCGAACATGGCTAGGATGGTGAGGAGCGTTAGGTAGAGCGAATAACAGGGATGTTGGTTGAACGAAGGGGAACGCATCGATGACCTAATACGGCCTGCCCGTTCTCTGAGACCATCAACTCCCGACCTCCCAGCAATAGCGCGCATTACTCACTGCCAGTACGTCTCCACCTTCTGGACCAATGTGAATAATTCGAATCACAGCTCCATCTATTCTGTCTACGCAAGGTCTTCGGTTACAGATCGTACCTCATGGGGTTGGGCCTGTTTCCTTGTACATTCACAGCGTCGTCTGTCTCCCATCCTCTTACAACGAGTCCGTAACCCAGAGCGATGACAACCAATCGTCCAGCTGAAGGTACCTCCTAAGGCACTGTCGGTGCTTCGAGGCCTGACTTCCACCAAAGAGAGAACGAACAAGCTTGCCAATCGTATCAGCAACAAGGACATATTGCGGTGACGCAAAGGCAGACCCTTGAAACAGATGTGTAATATCTCACTGGTAGGCCGACGTTGTGTGGGGTGCCCATGTCTGGCAAGGGCAATAGTGATGTACGTGTTCTCCAGGTTGTTACATGCGTAAGTTTTCACCATGCCTCTTTTCTTTATACGACAAGGTCTGCCTTGCTTCGCCTCGGCAAGCATGTGGCCAAGGGGGACGTGGCCAACCATTCCCCCCGACCTACTCCACATAATCTACTAATTCGACATGAATATTATCAATAGATTTGGCAGCTTCAAATTATCCGTCAAGGATCTGGCGATCACCAGAGTCATTGACGGAGGTTACACAAGTGAAGGATAACGTCGACTATAGCACCCTCTGACGTTGTATAGTCAAACGTTTATCGCATGGTTGAGAAATCAAGATACATATACCAGCCATTACTCCTGTGGAACATTGAGTAGAATGACTAAGGCTCATGATACCCAGCATCTTACTAATGACGAACGGTTCGATTCCGGCCACAGCATGGCGGGACATCAAAGTGCGTGGCATTTTTCGGCTCCATTCGTACCCAGGACTCGTATCGCAAACCTTGCGTTTGCTAAGGTCCTGAAATGTGGGCCACGTAGCAGAAAAAAAAAGCCAAACCCACTTGCAAAACTCTGGAGACGAAGGGAATGTCGAGAGAGACCACGCACGGGGCCTGAGACGAGCAATTGTAATTCAAGCGAGCTGTATGCTGTCTGGAGCGACAACGCATGTAACTATTGACTATGCCTAACACATCAGGGAGTCCATGCAGGCACAACGCATACATTGTGCACCAGAAAAGTCCACATTGTACCATCGCCTTCCTTGCATCCATGACCATCTTCTCACGCACCGCGAGGAACAAGAAATTGCACCAACGGAACGGGGCATAGTGTCGCTCAACGGTGACAGGAAGATGATTTCTCCTGATCGTTTCATCCAGCTTGTCCATCATTACGTCTGACTTGATGGTCACATTGTTGCAAAGAACGATCGCAACCACATGACGCACCCAGTTCGAGGATGTTCCTTGAAGATCCTCCGTCCCTGTGACTCTGCTCGCAGCATCGGGAGCATCATTACCCAGTACGGCCAGAAAAACGGAGACTATGCGGATGGTACTACGAGCTCACTCATGTGTGACTTGGGTCGCCTGGCAAGGAGCGCATAGTTTGCTTGTCGGGCTATACGAGTGTGCGTGTGTCCGGTTAGTGAAGTAACCTGCGAAGGCGAAGGACATCACCATATACATGGTTGGTTCTGTATGGTCGTACTTGAGAAGCCATGGATGCTGACAAAGTCGTGTCAGGTATGTGACCAGATGAGATTACAGAACTGCAGATGGTCAATCAAGACGCGTGAAGTATAAGTAAGTCTGACATGCCTCGCTCCCTGCGTCCAACTCGCTCAGCGTCGTTCCAGTGTATAATATTCCTACGTCCCGCCATCCGTGTTGCCACCGGGTCCAGACCCGGAAGAGCGAATAGTAGATGCCGCCGACGCACATCGAGATCCACGGAGACCCATATACTTTGTTGTCATTGCCACCGCTCGTAAGTGCTGAACCTATACCAGAGCCACCAGGGCCTTGGACAGGTATATCTCCCACACTCAAAGCTCCAATCCCACCTTCAACTCTAGCAGTTGCACCTACACCGACGGCAGAGCGGAGATTTCCAAAAACCATTCCCAGCTCACCACTACAACGCAACCCACACACTTCCCTGGCGATGTCCAATACACTTCCTAAATGGTCTTCCTCCGGCGCTCTCGCGAACGCCTCAGTGATGAACCATGCAATCTCTGCTGCCACTACTCGGTATGTGTCGATTCTAAGAAAGAGCCCTCATGCGTTGAGTATGTGCGGGCGAGTAAGTGTGGATGATAGATGGAACCTGGGCATTGTAGATATGCAGATGCCCAGAGAGGGTGTCTACTGCAAGCATTCCCTGGCGATCGACGATTAGCACAAGGATATAAATCAAACTAAAGCAAGAATTGAATCTTTTTCACTCACGTGGCGGAGCCGATTGTATTACCGGTGCACTCAAGTCACACTGCTCGGAGACCGCGAGGTTATGAGCCAACCATAGGTAGACGCAGCTGACTAAACCAACACCATAGGTGTTGGCACTCAACCAATCGACGAGATCGAGGTAAAAGTCGTCCACAAGATTCGCCGCGCCAAGGGCTCTGTAAGGTCCTTGCAGACTCTTTGAAGCTACCGACGTGCTCGAGAAGTTGTCTGGATCCTGTCCGAACAGGTGATATGGAATAGGATTCACCTGTTAGTGTGTTGAGGCAGTGTCCTGTCGCTGGTGTCGGAGACGGAGAGTGCAGTGAAATATATGCCGGCGCGCTGGAGTGGTGGGTGCAATAGATGAGGCCGTGTGAACAGGACAAGTTGGCGAGGGAGGACGATAAGGTGAAGGAGAGGTTACTTCGCTATGAAGGAGGGAGTTGAATATGGCGCTGGCTTGTTCAGCAGCGGCTCGGAAGGATCCGATGTGTAAGATTGGGCTGAAAGGCAGATGGTCACATCAGAAGTGAACCAACGTATGGAGACAAATAAAACAGCATCTGACTGTGGGTATTGTGCCGCGAGGGACCATCGTCCAGGAGATGATACGAGGTTCACATATCGTTAGTATCTCTGCAGGATACATTTCCATACTACGGGAAGAGCGTTCTGGTGATTCTGGGCCGGACGTGTCGCTTGCGGCAAATGGTAAGTAGTTGAGGGATGATCGAGATTAGGCCGATGGCGAGCGGAGTGAAACTTGGTTGGAGCAGACTGGAATAGAGCGTTGATTATATAATATTCATGACTCGGAGTATTCCCTGAATTCAAACTCCTCCTCTACCTTCCAGACGAATCGTCGCTCCATCCATTCTGTCTGGTCGTATCTCCTGGTGATGGACCTGTTTTCTTGTACCAGCATCGTCTGTTTCCTGTCCCCTGTAAACCAATTACACTGAGTCCATGACCAAGAACGATGACAACCAACCGACCAACGGAAGGCACCTAGGCACTACCGGTGCTTCGATGCCTGACCTTCTCCGATGGGAGAATGAACAATCTCGTCAATCGTGTTAGCGACAAGCACCTACTGTTGTAACGCCTGGGCAGACTCTTAAAATCGACGTGGAATATCTCACTGGTAGGCCGACGCTGCCATGTGGAGTGCCCATGTCTGGCAAGCGTAATGATGATGTACGTGTTCTCTACTTGTTACGTGCATAGGTGTTCTAAGCACGTCTCTTTTCTTTATTCGATCGTATGTCGCATGCAATACCTTGACGAATCGCCCGGACACGCTATCTTTCGCGTCGTCAAGGATCCTCGAAGGTCGATAGCTTTTGGGACCCGAGGCCTGATGGCTGTAGATCGACAAGACAATGGTACGTAGGCGTCGTGCGTGTGTCTTTGACCCATGCTTGTGGACAATGGAGCTAGTATTGATCACATTGTTGCGACGCTTCCGATACTTGATGAATGCCTTACCTTTTTGCTGTATTACTGTAGTCACCATAGTGACTGAACTACACCCAAGGGCCATTTGCCCCCCAAATGATTTGTCCGAGTTTTGAGACTACTTGCTTATACACTACCTAGATATGAGATCCAACGATTCCATTCCTCCCAATCAATAGCGCTTTGAACGAACTGCGGGGCTTCCCTGGGTGAGTGCCCATCCACCCTGAGCATGTGCTCGTTTGCCTGCCACCCATGAAGTGAGGGACAAAGGTAGTACACTCTGGAACGACCTTGAAATGGACATCGGGAGTGATCTGTGTGAACCATCAATACCGCGCCTCCATCGATAATCTCCAAATCGCATGCACGGCGGCGTCTACACTTGCAACCGGTCGGATGCCCAAATCATGGATGGCATGAGCGTGGATAAAGGGGATCCAGTACTCGTTGTTTCCGCCGTCTTGGGGAACAATAACATTGCTCACACGGACACCGCCAAATATTGATGACATCCAGTTTGTCATGCCACCGTACTTAGAGACGCAGGAAACGTAATACGGTAGTCCTACCCTTGTCTGGTGAGAAATGGAACATTTACCTCGTGCCACTTATCCCGAGTCACCTGCGCTGGTTGTTGCTAGAATTCATCTCTGACTGTAATCGTCTCAGATTCATTTAGACTTCAATGCAATGACTAAAACGAAAGCCATCAATTCCAGATGGAAAAAGGTACTATCACCCGACCTACTACTACGTCTTTATCGTGCTTCCACTGGCACCACCTGTTGGTATCTATAATGATTACTTAGTTGATCATGATGTGCAATGATATATTGCAAGATCGGACATGGGCTAGGCTACATCGTGATCTCTATCTTTCAAGTTGGATATAGAGTGGAAGCTGGAAGGGACTGGCATCAAACAGTGGCTGTATGAAACACAACCTGAATTGTAACCCTTTCCAAGTAGGGAGCAAGTATCATGATCATAAAATCAGAGTCAGAAAATACCTCTGAGCCAGATGCATGCTGTGGCTGGATTCTTTTCTTATGCTGGATTCCTTATAACCATCATATCATTTCTGTAACTTCACCAGAGGATTTCTGAGTACTGCCTGCATAACCCTTCAATCCAGTGATTGCCACCCAGCACCATCCACCTGGATCATGTCTGCTGCTCTACAGTTAGCATTGACCAATATTCAGCAGAATAGCTACTTAACTGGTAGGATTTATCCTGAGTATTGGATGATGTTGGATGATACCACCTTATTCCAGTTGCACTTGTTACTGCTATTGGGTATGATTATGGTGAGCAACTAGGGCAACTTCCACCCTGCTGTACAGTCTATTGACTTATGACATCTTAGTCCTCACCTTTTCTAAGGAGGTATAGTATTTTATCATTCTCAGTACTATTTTCATGCATGTGGGTTTTTGCTAATTTATTACCCATATAGATAAATTATATCTGGGTCAGCACATCATCATTTATCAGAATACCAGGTTTCTCACAATATTATGCTGGTACTAGTTGAAACCCTGGACATGGGTATCAACATTGTTCATTCTGGTGTGTATAAAATTTGTCAGTATATTGGTATTATCTGAGTATTGTAACAGATTCGTTATGCTGGACTCTTCACCTTCTAGTAAGTCTATATATTATTGTAGAAGTACATATGAGATGATATCTATTAGTATTAGTGCAATTGGTATGTACTTATGGGCCATGGCATCAAAATGACCATCATTAAGCTATTATCTGAAGGTGGAAGTATCTTCCTCCCTGGCCCTACAAAGGTATGTTTCCTATGACAAGGAATAACAAGAATACTGAGACATACATAATCAGATGCATGTATTTGTGCCACTCTCATCTTTTGCATTCTGATATTCTGTAATTGTCTGTTTCTACTTCTGAACAGATGTAAGTGACATTTCTACAGCTTTCCATCCTTTACTCAATAGCTGCATACTTTGAAGGCAGTGTATTATATGCCAGTGGCAGTTGGTCTTTTCTTCTCTTTCTTGGTGCAGCTGATTGTGAGTTTATTTACAGTCAGACTACCTCTTGAAATGGTAAATGTAACTGCTGGCACTGACTGCAGACTGTAGTCACAATGACACTCCGTGTATGGGCAATGTATAACCAGTCAAGGCTAATTCTCATTGCCTTGCTTGTCTTGTTTTCTCTGGAAATCATTGTAACCATAGTAGACAATGTCTTTGAGATTTTTAGGATGAATGAATCTACAGGTATGTGGTAATTTGACTAGAAAGGATATCAGCACTGCTGATGCTCAATGGTATGCAGTGACCACCACTCTGATTCCAGGTTTTACATTTTGCTATTATTCTTCTGCCTCTTCTGAAGTTTTCCTTGTGAATGAGGCAACTATCAGCTTGCAAATTGCATATGGTGCAACATTGTGCATCCTTTCAGTTGTTCGGTTTTTGCAAGAATCACATCAATTATACCATCTAACAAAGAAATGGGAATTTAACCAGTACATGAACTTGTTGGTCAAACAGGGCATCCTGTACTTTTTTGTGTGAGTCACACATCATGTTCCCTCACAGTTTTGTGTTCTTGCATTCTTTTCACATTGTAATTTTCCAAGACATTCCTACAGTGGTTAGTATGTAGTTCAAACTGACAACAACCATCCATGCAGAATACTCTTGGTTTTTATCATAAATGTCTTTGTAGAGACTGGAAACCCAAGTCAAATGGGGTGGCAGGTCATTCTAATAGGAATTGTGGAAACAGTTCCCATTTATACTTTAACACCTCAATTTGTCATCAGCATATGGGAAATGTATGCTAATGATGTTCGAAGAGGACATGGGAGTGGAATTGACAGTGGATTTGGCTTGTCAACTCTGTCTAGCCATAGTGCTGCTGGTTCTGCAATCATGTTTGCAGAGCCTGTAGTTAGACCAAATGAGGAGTTGGAGGAGGTTCAGGAGGTACCAAGAGGAAATGATTCATCTCGGGCAGTATAGGTTACTGGGCTACACTTTTGGAAAAGAGCACAATATGTATTCTTGTGTCATCTCAATCCAAATTGTCAATACTGTGTATGATTCATGGTATATTTTCCACAGGATACTGAGTACTCTCTATAACATCAACACAGTAGCCGAAAATGAAAATACCAGTACATATAGTAAGATGATGGCCGAGAAGAACAACTAATGAATCCGGAGCAAGACATGATGATAGCAGTGAACGTGAGAGAATTAGTTCATTTATTCTGGAACATGACGAGCATAGGATCATACTGCGTCTCGTTCATCTCTTAGGTCTGCTACCCCACCCCACTGAGCTGTGCGTGTAGGTATCCATCGCCCATATAATACCACGAGAAGAACCAACCACTCCGCTTCTCGAATATCGGTTGCCCTCGGAGCTTGGTGATTGGGAATTCCATGTCAGCCAACCGACTTCTTCTGATGACGTCCGACTGGCTTTTGTCGCGACCTCCCTGCACGTAGTCTGGTGACCAGACTACTCGGCACGCGCCTCCGCTACTGGTCGGTCCCAGTGGCAGTCCCGTACTACATCGTTCCGTCCTCCATTCTCCGCGACCCTAATACCGACACCTCTTTCTTTTCCACCGTCAAGTCATCATCCATATATCAAGTTCTCCCTCGACGTTGACAGTATTATTCGTGCCCGAATGGACGAAGTCCCTCGCTTGAAGAAACACTACAACAAAGCTGCATCCTAGGCTCGCATCCGCAACCCCACCCTAAGCAAGTAAGGTCGTATCAGATGGCTTGTTGGGAAAGATAAGACACGTGTCAGATATGGCTCGAAAGGAACCGCATTCGAGGTCGTCCACAGTACAGCTCGCTCAAGGTTATCCTTACAAGAACGGCGAGGAGCAAGTCGTCCTCAATGGTCGTGGTCTACTCCACATTGAATATTTCAGAACGAAGCAGGACGCACTATTTAATGTGTATTACGTTCCCAAGCCAGTACGTTACTGTTCTCATTGAATGGAGACGTTGGAACTGACAATGATGAACAGTCCCATGGAGCCATCACTATGGTATCGGATTTCCCGTCGACCTCGCTCGAATCAACACTCCCTACGAGTCACTTATTCCCTAGCATGCTGGCTCCAGAGGAAATCCATACCCCCACATCCTCTCCACCCTCCTCGCTTGGAGCAAACTCACCCTCGCCGAAAAACGCAGTCGACGAGCCAAGGAGAAAAAGGTTAAAAAGAAAATCTGAGACCCGTCGAACAAAGCAGTAGAGAACAAGCAGGTTCGGGCATCAAGATCGACCAAGGCAGTATCAAGCAGGAAAAGGAGGCTGCGCTCCAAAGTATCGTCAAGTCTGGTAAGAGCGTCGTCGTCGCCGGTAAGGGAGGGAAGACGCCCAAGACAAGTTGGCCGTCGAAAGGGGCCAAGTAACCGGCCAGTAGGTAATTTTGATGTAGGTCGATATTCGTTCCATGTCAATGTCTACTGAGATATTTGTTTAGCTGGATATACCTTAATAACCACCCTCAAGACATGTCGAGCCAGGGTGAGATGTCGACTTGGGTGCGTCCCATGATATAGATTCGAGCACAGTAAAGGCAGAACATATTATGTACTAGCTTCTGCAATGTGAGGTACTGTGACAAGTGCTTTTTCGATACATATAAAAATCCTATCGACAATGCAAAACGAGCTTGTGTTTGAGTTGTCAGAGACCTTTTTACATGTCAAATCGCCTCACAAAGGGCGGGGAGTGCACTCAATCAACTCTGTCAGTGCTACCGCGTTCCAATTGCCAGGGTGATCGCCACCGCCGGATCCTTGACGATCACCCGGCTCATATGTCCACTCGAACACTCGCTTTCCGCTCTTCCCCAATGCCGAAACCGACGCCGGCGACATCTCCACACCTACCACGGTGATCCACTCAAACTCCGAGTCTCACCTCCACCTCTTCCAGCCCTTTTGAAACATGTTCACAGAAGTGTATGACGACAGTACCATCTCAGGCAACGTCGTTGCCAGATCACCGCTCTGGATGACGGTCTCCCATAACCCGCCTCGGCGCTTCTGCTTCTTGGAGTTACCGTGTGTTGTCGTGCTTGGAACACACGCCAGAAAAGCTTGCTCGTTGGTACCCAACCCTTCACCGTCGTCCAGATAAAGTAAACCTCTCACGCTACCGTCCATGTCGAGTGCGATGCGCAGCGTAAGGTGGTCATGTTTCGTCAAAGGGGAAGAGTATCTTCACGCACGTTCGCGCATGGGAAGTATCGACCCGCCACGGATGAACAAAGACATCCGGTGGAGTGCAGCCAGAACGTCGACTGCCCGACTAGCGGTTCCCGAAGGAGAGGGATGATAGGCAATGTGAGAAAAGTAGTCGTAGATATACCGAGGCAGACGTGGCTCCTCGTGGTCACGGGCTTACATAGCTGACCAGAGGAACCGACATAAAACTGATCGTCGATTCCAAAGCCCTCTTCGTCTTCGGGGAAACATCACATATTGAGAATTGCTAAGAATTGGTATCAGAGCGAGTCCTTTTTTAAAACAGTAAACACTGACCGCAAGATGGGTATTCCAGACAAGCTATTCTCTCTGAATGCGTTCTACCAGACTGGTAATGTTGGATGGCGCAACCTGGGTATGTCTTTGATCATGCCCTTGTAGGGCCCGTCCAGCCTTAGACTTGGCTCGCGGTGTTTCGTGTCGATGTGTGCACGGGCTCGGAAGAAGGGTCAGAACGCGCCGACGCCCCACCACCAAACAAGCATGCCAGGATCGGAATTACCGAGGAAACCACCGACATCAGCTGACGATTCATCAGACGTCTCGTTCACAGGAAAGAATCGGATGGCACAACTTACATCCTGCAGATACCATCTCGACCATTCGGAACCATCATCACACCCAGGGCCATGTGTCCCCATGTACCTAGATTGTCGCCAGTCTACATCGCTGCAAGACGTTGGGTACCCGCATAGTGAGCACAAAGGGACGTTTGGGAGGATCAGAGCGGTGATAGAGGGCAATGTACGTTTGCTTGTTTGGCCCGTCAAATTGAACACTGTGAATAAGAACGACATGATCAAGAAAGATACGTACATAAAGCATGCAATTGATATGGTGCGCCTCACGATGCTCTCAACCGTCATAATTGTATGTTGTCCCGCGACATCGAGATCTCGGGACCGTTGAACACTGATGGCTACGGAAAGAGTCAACCAGGGCCTCAGACGTCGAGTGCAGCAGAGACCTCGTACGTATCATTCAAATTGCCGACGTCCTCTGAGCTCTGCATCCACGTCCATGAATCATCTATGCTTGGTCTTGAATAACTTGATCCACAGATCCCAGCTCTTGGAGTTGAAAAAGTCGATCCAAGAGGAAGATCCGGGCCAACACCATCTGATAGGTATCATTAACGTAACGAAGAAGAACGTGGTAAGGACGACATGCCTTCGTATTCACCTGCTCCTGACTTGGGCTAGGCGAGAACATTGAGATCGGGTGCAAGTTTGTAGACGGGCGTAGTTGGACTCGGCGTTTGAGATGGGGGTCGATGATGACGACCATCTACGCATCGGGTCACCATCGATAAATGTGGTGAGCAGAGACGAGGTAAGCTCACCTTGGGTTCCTATGCTTCTACATCGGCAATCACTTCTGCTGCCAGGTCAGCGAGCGTTTCGTCGTCCCACATAAAGTACTTGTACCCTTCGCCATATTCAATATCAAGTCAGAACACGTCCACTGGAATGTCCTCTTCATTAAACCTGTTCTGTATGGATCCGACGTCTTCACTGCTAACATAATTCCAACGACATTGGTGGTACGCGATGAAGAACAGCGGAGGGAGCATAGGACTACCCGTGAAAGTAGTATATTGGAAAAAAGAATGAAGCGACATGGGAGAACGACGACGTCAAGAATGCCAGACTAGGATATCCAGTGTCCCTGTGCTGCCGTTGTACTTTCTGACGTCGACCCAAGTATCGCTTCCGATGGTAAAGACCGCAGCTGTACCCTCTTTACTGCGGGCATGCATCAAGGGGGCGGAACCGCAGAGAGCGATGGGGAGTCATAGAGGTGCTCGAAGACGTCAGAAACGTAGAGCCGGTAAGGGTCTGAGTAGATTGCATCGAGACCGGTTGGTTTGTGGCGTGTTCAGATACCATAGACACGGGGATGGTTAGGGAACGTGATGTCGAGCGAAAAAGATTCAAGGCCTACGGAATGGACGAAATGAGTAGGCGACGAGGTGAGTATAAGGTGGAAGATCATCAGTGACCTTTCAGTCTCGATCCTGTCCACATAAACCACGTCTCTTCCCGCCGCTCCCTTTCAAACCAAGTTGCTTGTTGAGCCGCAACGGGACTGTTCGATGTCTGTACCTCCGATTTGAAGAGGTTGCGTGTCCTCTTTTGTTCTGAAATGTTCCATGTGGAGTAGACCACGACCATCGAGGACGACTTGTTCCTCGCCGTTCGGTGATCTTGAGCGGGTTGTGCAGACGACCTTGAACGTGGTTCCCTTCGAGCCATCTGATACGACCTGATTTATTAGAGTCGGGTCACGAATAAGAGCCCAGGATCAGCTTCCTTGTAGTGTTTCTTCGAGCGAGCGACTTCGTCCATTCGGACACGAGTGCCACCGCCAACGTTGAGGAAGGACTTGATGACTTTATGGTGGCAGTGAAAAAGGCGTCGATGGAGAATGGAAGACGGGTCGATGTAGTATGAGGACTGGACTGACCTGTAGCGGAAGTGCGAGCAGGGAGGGTGCGGTGAAAACCAGACTGGCCGCATGTTTTTGAAGGACTCGTGTTCATACGCGAGAGGAGAGGTTCAACGAGGAGCGACAGTCACACGAAGCCGAGTTGCTCACGCTCGCACCATGGCAAATTGCTGCCATTCGAACTTAACACTCAACTTTCACCAAAATGACAACGTCGACTCTGGACGCTGACGTACTTCGTCCCCCTCCATTTCCTTTATCGAGTCCGAGTCCGATCGAACGCAACAACTACAACATCTCTGATGCAGAAAAAGAGGTATTAGATGAGGCGAAAGGCAGATTGGTGAGTGTTTCGTGTTTTGGATCTGCCAAATATCTTATCTCACTGATTCCTCCATAGGTTCTGCCTGATCAACCACGCCCTTCTGCTTTTGAGCGATCCGTTATGATGAAGGATGCCTTGGAGAGGAAGAAGATGGCCGTGTCTCTCCTAGCTGCAGCGCAGAGAGATTTTGAAACGCATGCTGGATTCATGATTGAGGAGAGGGGTCTCGAGGAAACCATCCGTTTCTATGATGCAAACTACAACATTGGGGACCACCACACTACGTTTGGAAGATACATGAAGATCGTGTCCGGAGTCAACTTTAAGGCCTGTTCTGTTGCTAACATCCAATCTTCGGTAGGCTGTCCTACGTTGTTCCCACCACTCAGTCTAATCATTTTAATCCAGACCTCCAATTTATGAAGTTTCCCAGGAAGGGAAAGCAAACGTACTTGTTCTTTATGT
The DNA here is from genome assembly GCA_038094135.1 of Spongiforma cf. squarepantsii. NCBI lineage: Eukaryota > Fungi > Basidiomycota > Agaricomycetes > Boletales > Boletaceae > Spongiforma > Spongiforma cf. squarepantsii. The sequence goes on along the minus strand of JBBPTK010000073.1, from coordinate 370 downwards.
ATTTTCTCTTGTTAGAGGCACCGCTCTGAGACACAGTGTGAAAGCGTCTTTGGTTCGACTCTGAATTCGGAAGGTCACCTCTTCCAGCTCATACTAATAGCGTGCGTCGATCACTTGGTCATGTCAGCTACCTCTCCACCAGATTCCTTTGCTCATCCCTGGTGGGTCGATATAACCCACGCGTGAACGTCCGCGAAGATCCTCCCCTTGATGAAACATGATTGCTTTACGCTGCATGTCGCTCTTGATGTGGACGGCAGCGTGAGAGGCGAACTTCATCTGGACGACGGTGAAGAGTTTGGTTGCCAACAAAGCAAGCTTGTCTGACGTGGGTTCCAAGCCGCGACAACGCGCGGTGACTCCAAAAAGC
>JBBPTK010000072.1:0-35373 GCA_038094135.1 Spongiforma cf. squarepantsii | reverse complement strand
TGATCCTGTTGGTAAGTTTGCTTATCGCTGGATCCTGGGACACGAGCGTTCATGATCTCAGTTCTTCAATCGATGGTCATTTTCAAGCAGCCGGAAATCGGTGGTGCTGGTGAGTAATTGGCTTCGTGTGGTCGGTAATCCAAGCTTGCTGAAAGCCTACTAGTTCCTGAACACATGGATTCGTGAGTCACTCGTTATTACTGGTAAACCGGCGCAAATTCAATCCACCACCATTGTCGCGCAACCCCTTGAACGTGACTTCAAAGAACTTTTCTCGTGTGTACTAGACGTTCTCTCGCATGTTTGTTGCTGAATTCTGGATCCTGTCGTACCAGTACACCTCGCCGCCCACTGCTCTTGGGTTTTGGATGCCATTGGAAAAATGTTCACAGTCCAATGGGGCACTTTCATTCCTACCAGGATCACATCTTATCACTCCAATCACCAAACGTTTTATACGTAAACCTGAAGGTGGCACTGGGTTTGAAGAAATTACTACCCCTTCCTTGCATCCTACCTTGAATGTGAATGCTGCAACTGGAATATCCAGTAATTATGTCATGCAGACCTGTGAACCAGGTCAGTTTGTTTTGTTCTATCCATTAGGTTCTGCCTCATGGTTTCCACAGGGGATTTGGTACTCATTCATGGCAGTGTGTTGCACAAGTCTGAGCAAAATAACAGTAGCCAGACTCGCTATGCATACACCTTCCACATGATTGATAGTCCACCATATGCCCATTATGATGAGAAGAATTGGCTCCAACCAACCTTGTCTATGCCATTTACTAAGATTCTTGACCATCCAAATGGTATTAATGCCTGATGCAACTTCCAGATAATTTAGATGTATGATATTGCTTTAGTTTTGAGCTGTTCTAGGAAGATGTTTGCTGGTGTTGGCTTCTCTATGTCAAGGACTGGTGATATGACTGTATCATGGTATTTCTGATTTTTTTTGAAAAGGCCTTATCAAAAATGTAACCTACAGTAGAGTAAATAACAACAACATGGTATTGACAAGGGTAGGTCCATTCAGTGCAATTGTTAACACAAAGTCAGATGAGGAGCTCATAAATAGTTAGTGTTTCAATGTCCAGTTGGCAGCTGCTGGCATAACTGGTAACTGGCAACTGGACTGGACAACTGGACTGCAGTTGCCAGTTGCCTATTTTTGCTTGCTTACATACAACTTGTAGGTTAACTAGTTCCTGTACAATCAGAACTAGGGAAGGCATGAATGTGAGTTCTAAAGGGGATGGGAAGTTTAGCCTAAAAATGGAAGTATGATGATGAAGAGCTTAGTCAATTGTTTGAAATACATTGGCATTGAATGTGTTATGCTTGGCACTGCTGAGGATCTCACGAAGAGTCACATCAAGGCAGCCTGGCAAGCACCCAGGAGACTGGAAGGATCAAGGTCAAAGGATCAAGGTTCAAAGACTTACTGTTCTATGGTGGAACAGGGCACCTCAAGGGACAAAGAGGTTCAAGGATGAGCAGAGAGTGGATTCCAGGTAAAAGCCTGGGTATCTCCATGAGGAAGATAATCTAAGCTAGGATACATGGTGCTACTCTAGCTAGGAAGACGAATCCAAGGGAACCAAGTAAGTACTAGTAAGTATCAACTAGACCTCCCAGGCAGGGGAGTTTGCAGGGCAAAGGTAAGGGTAGATGAAAGAGTAGTAAAGTGAGGAAAAAGAGAAGTACCACAGGTACTATGGATAAATCATAACATTACCCCCTTACTAAGGTCAAAGTACCACAGAGACAACAAAGACAAGTAAGAGGATAGAGAAGGCAATGAGTGCAAGGTCAAGAGAGGTGGACCTGAAGGAGAGGTGGAAAGAAGAGGTTATATCTCAAGAGAGAGCACACTGATCATCAAGATCAAGACAGCAGCAGGAAGAAGAGATGGCAGTGATCCTAGTCAAGTAAGGATCAAAGGAATTGGACAGGTAGATCAAGAGATACAGCAGTGGGAAGGTTGGGGGTTGAGGAGGATAGGGTCTGGAAAGAATGACAAATATCTCAGGATGCAGAGGGGCAATCAGGGTGATCTGAGTGGTGATGGGAAGCTGAGATCAAAGGGATTCTGCTGGTGCAAGAATCGAAGCATCCATGGGAAAATTGAGGGAGATATTGCACTTTTGATAATGCAGGTCAGCAGGAAGGGACAAGGAAGGACAAAACAGTTTTTGTCCTTGTGTTCAGAAGACAGTGGGGGTTGGAGAGGCCATGAGGGGAAGTGGAGGGATAGGGTCAAGGGTCTGAGACAGTGCCTAGATGGGTAGTCCAACCATGGTGATGACATCATGAGGGCCAGGAATCCTGTAGGTGGTATCAAGGACAGAGAAGCGATGCTCAAGGTGAGATGTCCTCCACAGTGTCAATGTGAGGACAGGGAATCCTTCAAGCAGGCTAAGGGATAGTGAGGGCAATAGAGATGGCCATGGTGTCAAGGGATGAGGAAGAGGTAGATCAATTGGTGGGTGGTACAAGGAGCTCATGTAGAGTTGCGTCGAGTATGAAGAGGTCTGGGGGAGAAGACTTTGGGATGGGACTTTTTATAGTTTTCAAGAGTGGTCTGTGCATGAGAGAGTTCTTTTTCAGGAAGCCACAAGTCTTCTTTGGAGGTATAGCCTTTCCATTGGATTAGGAAGGAGCAGGAGTTAGGTGGGCCGCAATGGTGAAGAATCTTTTTGATTTCGTATTCTTCTTTGCCTTCAATGAGGTCAGATAGTGGAGCAGGGAAATTCGGGCTGTGGACAGGGTTTTTGTGATAGGAGGAAAAGAGAGAAGCATGGAAGATCAGATGTATTTTTTGGCAGGTCTTGGGAATGTGAAGGTGATAGGTGATTGGAGATAAGACCTCAAGGATTTCAAATGGTCCTTCGCATTTTGGAAGGAACTTGGGAGAAGCAGAAGGATGGTGGAGGTTGTGAGCTTCTAACCACACCTTATCTCCTTTGGACCATGGGGAGAAGCCCTTTTGAGACTGTGCTTTCATTACTTGTCGGGCAAGTTCATGGGCAGCTAGAGCTTCATCACAGGCTTTGGAGAGGTCTTTGAGGTGGTTTTTGACAGCAGGGAGAGAGGTTTTGGCAACAAGTGTGGATAGGGAGTGGGGTTCATAGCCCATCATGAGGAAGAAGGGAGATTTGCTGGTGACAGAGTGGGGTCAGTGGTTGTGAGCAAACTCGACCATGGTGATATGATCAGTCCAAGAAGTGGGGTTATCATGGCAATAGATATGAAGGAAGGTTTCAATTTCTTGGTTAACACATTCTGTTTCTCCATCAGATTGAGGGTGATAGGTGGTGGAAAGGGCAAGTTTGTAGTTAGTGAGACGTGCAAGTTCTTTGGCAAACGCAGGCAAACTGTGGGCCTCAGTCAGAAATAAGAGAGTCATGGAGGCCAAATCTGAGGAAAACTTTATGGTAGAAGAGAGCGGTGATGCCTTCAGTGGAGACAGTTTTCTTGGTAGGGCAGAGAATCACCCCCTTACTAAGCCCATGGTTGACCATGACCAGGAGAGAATCAAAACTGGAGGAGAGGGGAGGGTTGGTGATAAGATCACAGCTAAGTTGTTGGAAAGGTCGGGATGTGAGGGAGCAAATGGGAGAGAGAGGAGCGACTGTGGGATGGGTATTAACCTTGTGTGGCAGGAGGCACAACCAGCAACATAAGCATGGACAAAGTGAGTGAGGCTAGGTCACCAAAATTTGTGGGACACTAATTGACAAGTTTTAAGATAGCCAGGGTGGCTGGCAGAGGGATGGTCATGGAAAGAGGAGACGATAGACTGGTGGAGGTCCAGAGTAGGAGGGACATAGATGCGACTGTTGTAGCATAGAAGACCAGCATCAAAAGACCATTTGCATAGGCAAGAACAGAACTTGGGGGGAATATTACCCTGGAGGGCCTGAAGGGTATCAAGCATGAGGGGGTTGGAGGTAGAGGACTGGGTGATGCAATTGGAGAGGGCAGTGTCAATAAGCTTGACAAAGAGGGAGTCAGATAAGAGAGTGATGGAAGAGTTGTTGGAGGAATCATTGGGGCAGAGGTCAGAGTGACGGAAAAGGGCATCTGGACTGGCAAGTTGTTTACCAGGGATGTGGATCAATTTGAGATTAAAGTTGATGAGATCAAGAAGTCAATGCACTTGGCAGCGATTGAGGTTTTTGGGTTGGTGGAAGTAAGTGAGGTTCTTGCCATGGTCAGTGAAGACCTGGATGGGGAATGGGGAGCTGTGGAGATAATGGCACCAGGTCTTGAGGGCATGGATGATGGTGAGGAGTTCACAGTCATAAATATCATAGTTTTATTCTGTGAGGGAGAAGGTTTGTGACAAGTAAGAACATGGATGCCATTGACTGTTGGCATCAGGTTGAAGGAGGACACCACCAGAGGTGAATTTTGAGGCATCAGTGGCAATGGCAAATGATTGAGAATGGTCGGGGATGGAAAGAACTGGTTTGGAGAGGAAGGTGTCTTTGAGTTTCTGGAAGTGGGAGGACTGGGCAATAGTCCATAACCAGGTGGAGGTTTTCTTGAGGAGGTTGAGGAGGGGTCGAGCAAGTGTGGAGAAGTTAGGAACTTTAAACTGGTGATAGAAGTTGGTGAAACCAAGGAATGAGTGGACCCCTTTTATTGAGGTGGATTCTGGCCAGTCCTTGATTCCAGATAGCTTGGTGGGATCCATAGCTACTTTATCAGGATGGATGATCATGCCAAGATATTCAACAGAGGATGTGGCAAAGGTACATTTTTCTAACTTGAGGTGAAGATTGAGTTCTTGCATCTGTTGGAGAACACATTTAGTGTGTTCTTCATGAAGGTTAGAGTTGGGAGAGAAGATGAGGAGATTGTCCATGTAAATGACTAACCATCCTTTGGCAATCATATTGCAGAAGGAGTCATTCATGAATCACTGGAATGTAGCCAGGGAGTTAGTCATTCCAAAGAACATAACCATAGGTTCGAAGAGTCCTCAATGAGTCTTGAAAGCACCCTTCCATTGGTGACCATCTTTGATCTGAACATTGTTATAACCCCATCGAACATTGAACTTAGTAAAGAGTTTGGCACCTTTGAGTTGGTCAATGAGGTCAGGGATGTGAGGGAGGGGATAGATGTTGTGGATGGTATGTTCATTCAGATATTGATAGTCTTGGCATGGGTGAAGACTGCTGTTCTTCTTCTTGACAAAGAAGAATGGGGAGGATTGAGGGGAAGATGAGGGACAGATTTTCCCTGCTGCAAGATTTTTGTCGATGAAGGCATTGGTGGCGATGCATTCTTCAGGTGTAAGTGGGTAGGGTTTGGCATCCTTAGGAACAAAGTGTCATGACTGTGACATCTCCACTCCATCTTAGATAACTCTGCCCCGATTCTAGCTACCTCTGCTTCTATTCTGACTCATATCTATTTAGTTCCGATTCCATCCTTATTATGTCATCTGGTATTTCACTTACCTGGTCACTGATCTACTAGCGACTAGGGATGAGCATGGGTATGGGTAACCCACATGGGTTGTGGGTATGGGTATGTGGTGGGTGTGGGTGTGGGTCTGCATTTGCAAACCCACACCCACACCCATACCCACACTGGTGGGTTTTTACTTTGTAACACTTGATTTCAAGTCAGTAGTAGTTATATTAATGGGTATTTAGCTGATCTAGTAACTTGAATATCAACTAGGATTTAACCTTCTCAATCCTGTAGCAATCTAACCCATCCATTCTTATATAGCCTGAGATGATAGAGGTATACTGTACACTTTTGAGTTTTGACAATTGACAGATTGTTTGTTTCCTTGTTTGGCAGTCACCTAGAGTGACCACCGTACATGGTTGAGGTCATTCGACAGAGTAGCCCAGCATCCACCCCTCACAGTATATTCTAGATTCTAGAAATCATTCTATACAACCTGGAACTCCCACTACAATGACCAAGCGGACAATCAAACCATCTGAAAAGCTAAAAGCCACACTCGAGGATAGTGGCAACCAATCTGGCAAGAAGCAGAAGCCAGACAATTCTGCATTGAATACATCAGCTGATCAGTCAAAAAGGACAAAATCAAACCTACAGGATCACCCAAGCAGCCTTGATTCAGGGACGGAGTACAACCAACCATTGCAAGAACTCGGCAAAGGTACTACCTGGGTGAAGAAGACAACTGTGATTCTGGATGATGAGAGTGAGAGGGGGGATCCTGAAGAGGTAGGGAGCCAACCTGAGTGTGTTGAAGAAACGGCAGAGGAAGAACTTCACACGTCCCCTTAATAAAGTATTCATCATTACGTGGCTAACATAAATACAGAACGCCTGAAGAAAGAGTGGGACTCACCTATCTATGCCTTTTTCGGGGATACTCCGGCAATTGAACACAGTGGGAATCGTCGATCACATGTCTTCAGCTGTTCATCCCAAAGTGCTGTGGGGTCACAATCTGCAGGTATCTTGATACAAAAGATGCTTGGTTGACAGGAAACATGCGCAAGCATGCTCAAAAATGTTGAGGCACTGATGCTGTAAATGCTGCTGATAGATCAAACTTGAACACAGTGGAAACTTGTACTCAGCTGGGCACCGGAACTCTGGAAAATGGGAAGATTACCACTGCTTTCGAGAGGAAAGATAAAAATAAAGAGACGTACTCTACCATCCCACACAGCCGGCCAGAAACACAGTGCATTACACCCATATGGGTACAAAGAGACCTGCAGTGCTGATACAGAAATCTGCAGAATGGAGATTGTGTGGTGGGTGGCAGAGGACCTGCAGCCATTTTCCATTGTCACTGATCATGCATTCCTGTCCCTTATGAAGATGGGCAGACCAAATCATTACATATCGTCACGTTTTACTGTGGCACGTGATGTGCACAATGTGTTTGTGCACACATGTGAACAGCTGGCCAAGATGCTGAGAGTCAGTCAGTCTTAAACCCTCAAAACATGAAATTTAATAAAAACAACTTACCAGGCATATGACAGCAAGCTAAGCATCAGGACATTGCTGAACCATCACGCATTCATAGTGATTTGTGTCCACCTGGAAAATAAAGGGGCGGGGCTCATGATTCCATTGGATTTGGTTGAAGTGAGCAAGGTAGTAGAAACAGCACTCACTAAATCATATCCGCGTTTGACATGATCATAGTCCCATACTGGCGTAACCTTGGCAAAGACCCTGCAAGATGTTCTGAGATTGTTTGGAGTTGCTGACAAGGTGAGAATTACAAATTAAAGCAGGGCAGGAACTCACCGTGACTTGTAAGATACTCTGCATTACTTGCAACAATGCCGCCAACAATCTTGTGATGATTCATGAGCTCGAATTTGAGTTAGATGGTTATGGTGGGGAAGCGGGACACGCACAATGCTTTCTCCGTATGACCAACCTTGTTGTGAAATCGTTGTTGCATGCGTTTGAAGTGCGCAAGGGGTTTCTGTTTGATGAGTACGATGACCACTTGTCGGCCGATGAACAGTGATTGGCTTGGGAGATCCTTGACTTGAGTGAACTTGGGGATGAGGATGAAGAGATGGGCAGCATGGATGACGAAGTGAGTGACGACAACATAGAGGGTTTGGAGGACAAGGTGGAAAGTCTAAGTCACGATGAGAGAAACAAGTTACAAAAAGCCATTTGACCGGTGCAGTTAGCATTGGCCAAGGTAAAGTAACTTTGATAACGCACCGCACGTGGCTCAGATTGATCCTCAGATATGCAAACTGAGCTTCAAGATCATCAACTCCTCCACCAAGTTGTTGCCAGAGTGGCGATGCATCCTTGAGAGCTTGGACATGCTGGTGAAGAACTTGCCATGGGACATTGCGATGAGGTGGAACTCGACCTTCGATATGCTTGAATCTGCTTTGAAGCACCAAGAAGCGATCAACATGATAACACAGAAGAAGGAAATGGGGTTAAGGCAATGTGAGTTGGCCAAGGAGGAGTGGGAGTTGCTGAATGACCTATGCAAAGTCTTGAAGGTGTGTTCACAATGTGATGTGGCTGTGTTTTTGATGCATGATGTCTATCACAATTCTAACAAAACTACTTAGATTCTCAAAGACGCTACCGAGTTTTTTTTGAGGTCAACCCCCAACCTTGCAACAGTGATTCCTGCGATGGATCTGGTGGATGAAGAACTCTGCAAGTACACTAGAGACAACACACTCTTACCTCCTATCCGTGCAGGTGTTGCCATGGCAAAGCGCACACTCAACCATTACTACTCATTGACGGATAGCTCGGAAGTCTATCGTATCGCAATGGGTGAGTGTTATTCTTCCATTAAACCTCTCTCTCAATGATAGTATGCCAGTATTACATCCTCGCCACAAGCTAAACTACTTCCGACTTGCCAATTGGAAAGAAGATTGGATTCAAACTGCCGAACTTGTCTGTGACCGTTTTGAGGACACGTACAGTGTGGAAGAGGATCAGGGCTCTGATATGGAGCAAATCGAGTTGCCTACGGTCAGTATCATGATTTATTGAGATGCATAATACCATTGTACTAACGTGTAATATTACTATGTAGCACGCAAATATGTTCGGCAGTATGTCCTCCCTGGCACCTCCAAAACCTGCCGATTTGTGTGGGGAGCTTGATAGGTATTTGATGGCAGATGTTGAGCATGTTACTGACCCTCTTGCGCTGTGTCACCTACTATCCACACCTCTCCCGAATGGCATTAGACTATCTGAGTATTCCAGGTACATCATTTTATTAATATTTCTTACAATTTATAGATCTTCTTTTATTAGCAACGTCAGTGGATGTAGAATGGCTGTTCAGTCATGGCCGCCTGATTCTTTCCCACGTGTGCTCGAGACTGTCAGTGCAGTCAATGTGTGCCCTTGTATGCCTTGGCTCCTGGAGCCGTTTAAAACTTGTGAGAGTAGATGACTTGAAGGCTGCTGCTGAGCTCCCAGAGGTCAATGAAGAACAGGAATTGGAGGATGGATGGGACCAGATTACCATTTAGTAGTAGTGTATTCAGTCTTCAATGTGATTGAACCTACCCTTGTTCTGTTAGTGAAAACCCATGGGTAAACCCACCATGGGTGTGGGTATGGGTTGATTTTTGCCAACCCATAGGAAAACCCACACCCATCATGTGGGTGTGGGTATATACTGGAGTATGGGTGTGGGTATCAGCCCACATACCCCAGGGTATACCCATGCTCATCCCTAGATGCAATGGAAAATGGGTGAGCAAGATCAGGGAGGATGAGGACTGGGGGGGTGAGGAAGGCAAGTTTGATGGACTCGAAAGCTGACTGGTGGGATGGGAGCCAGGACCAGGGGGTGTTTTTGTTGAGAATATGAGATAATCATATTCTAGAACGGTCTGTTCTTACCTAATACATCCAGACCAGTTCTATTGCTATTCATATTCTTTATAGAACATTCTATATTCTAGAACGTTCTATATGATGTCATTGTCTAGAACATGACATCATCAGTCTAGATGATTCTATATGACTCATGCTGACTGATTTTACTTACTCATATTTGAAATAAGAGCTTTATGCTATTGGCTGTTGTTCACAACCCTTTACCCTATTTCAAATATTCCTTTTATACTTACTATGGACTATACAAGTACAAACAATGTCCTGTAGTATATAAGATCAGGACTTCGTCCTGTCTCAATAACGAGTTCCCACATCGTTCTCTCTTCTACTCACCCAACCACCCAACCCTTAAGTCTTACCAAGACTATAAAGAGTCTTTTCGTTCTCATACAACCAAGTAAGTAGCAGTCTCTTGCTACACTCTATCCCCTTCGTTCCTGCGTATAGAAATATCCTTGGTGGTATTTCTATAGTTTTTGGTGGTGAGGTCAATGAGGGGTCAAGCAGTTGGGAGAAATGTGCAATGAATTGGCGGTAGAAATTGGCAAAGCCCAGAAAGGCATGGACTTCTTTTGGAGAGGTAGGGATAGGCCATTTCTGAAGACCATCAAGCTTGACTGGGTCTGGGGCGAGTTCATTATGGCAGACAATCATTCTGAGATATTCAACCTCGGAGGCAGCGAAGGTACATTTCTTTAGTTTGAACCATAGTTTGAGATCTCGGATATGAGCAAGGAGTCACTTAGTTTGATTGATATGGGTGAGGGGGTTGGAGGAGAAGATGAGAATATCATCCATATAGATGACTACCCATCCTTCTGCAATAAGGTCACAGAAGGCATTGTCCATGAAGTGTTGGAAAGTGGACGGGGAGTTGTTGAGACTGAAGAACATGACCATAGGTCCATAGGCTCGAAGAGACTGAAGGGGGTAGAAAATGCCACTTTCCATTGATGACCATCTTTGATGTGAATGTTGTTATATCCCCAGCGAACGTCAAACTTGGTAAAGATGGTAGCTCCTTTTAGTTTGTCCAGTAGGTCGGAGATATGAGGGAGGGGATAAACATCATGAATTGTATGTTTGTTCAAGTATCAGTAATCCTGACAAGGTCATAACGATCCATCCTTCTTTTTGACAAAGAAGAGAGGCAAGGCTTGGGGAGAAGAACTAGGATGAATCTTCCCAGATTTCACTGAGTGCTCTTCAACAAAGGCCTTGGCAGCGGCAAGTTGGTCACAATCTAATGGATAAGGTTTGGCATTGTAGGGTGTGAAGGACTCGTTAAGATGGATTTCATGATTGCAGTCTCTAATTGGGGGGAGTTCTTTGATTTCTGGTTCATCGAAGATGGAAGAGAATTCTGCGAATTCAGGGGGGAGGGTGACCTTAGGTTTGGCAGAGTCAGTGGTGATGGCCAGGTTTGTGGTGGTAGTGGTGGTGGCCACAACAGGGATGTCAACAGAGAGGGTCTTGGCTTTCCAATCAATTATCGGATTGACCAAGTTCGTGAGCCATGGTGCACCTAAAATAATATCTTCCACTCCACAGATCATGATGTGGAGAGCAATGGTTTGAACCACTTTGCCAAATCTGAGTTTGACAAGGGAGACATGGCAGATGAACCCTTGTTTGTTCCTTGAAGCATCCACATTATGAACTGGGATAGGTTTCTTGAGTTTAGTGAGGGATAAGCGATGTTTCCGAGCAAAGAGGGTATCAACACAACAGATTTCTGCTCCAGAGTCAATCAGGGCAGAGGTTTCGATGGTTGGTAGTCCAGGAGCAGACACAGACAAGGGGAGGTGAATGGAGTTCTTATTCTTATCTGCTAGAAGTACATGGACAGAGGCTACTAAGGAGGGGGTCTTTGTCGACAAGGTCCTCCATTTCAAAAATCCTCAAGAGAAAGTTTCACTACTTTGACCACAAGGTCAGCGTTGTCAGAAATTTCTTCAATCTTAGGAAGAGTTTCGGTGGTAGCAACCTGCTTGACAGCAGGTTTCTTTGGAGCGGAGGTAAAATGGGGGCAAGCGGTGGAGAGGTGTCCAGACTTTCTGCATCAGAAGCAAAGTTCTTTCTCAATGCAGCATTTCCTCTCTTCAGGAGTGAGTTGGGTCACTTGAATGGCATCGACGTCCATGGCGTCAGGGTCTTTAGCAGGGGCAAAGGATTTCGGGGTGGCGGTGAGGTGGATTAGGAGCGAAGAAGGGTTCTTTTGGCTATGTCCGATGGCTTTGACTTGCTCCCATTGAGCTTGGAAGAGAGCCGTTTTCTTGTATCAGTCCTCAATCTTAGTGGGGAGTATTTCCATATGATGGACCTGTTGGCAAAGGGGGAGGGGGATCCCTGAAGAGAAAAAGGAGATCAGGACAGCTTCGTCAGTGATGCCGGAGATGGCAACATTCTGCCTGAACTGGGAGGTGTATTCGAGGAGGGGGAGGGACTTGGAGACATGAGCGGAGTTGAGCCAGGTAATGGCTTGATTCTTGGTGTCGTAGTGTTCAAAGGTGGCTTTGAAGTCTTCGATGAACTGGTCCATGGTTCTGAAGCTGACAGGCTTCTTTTCCATGGCTTTGCGTCTAAAGGTAGTGGCCCAGGTGAGGGCTGATCCTTTCTTCATGAAGGAGAGGGCATAACCAATCTGTTTAGCATTGGTGTTGTAGACGTCGGCGTTAATCAAAAGATATGTTCGAATGGTGGTGAGCCATTCGATAGACTTAGCATAGGAACCGTCGAAGTCATTAGGGGTTCCAAGGCAGAGTTCAACAGGTTTTGAAGACATGTCAATGGGAGATCGGGATCGGGATGGGATGTCAAAGATTTGTCCTGTTTGGGCGATGGGAGTGGGTGAGGGCGGTGTGGGGCTCCTGGGGATGGAAGTGGCAGAGAGATGATAAGAAAGACAGAGTGTTTCATCTTCAGTATCAGTTGCAACAGCAACATCATGGTCCGAGTCTGGGTCAAGGGAGTCTGGGTCAAAGGGTAATGGAAGACAAGAGGTTCGTTCGTCATTCAAGGATTCAGAGGGTCTAGGGTTTCTGTGAGATCAATGAGCACTCCAAGGAGCTTGAGCAGAAGGACGGTGGTGATCAATGGTGAACTAGTATAGAAGACTAGTTAGTCAAGGGAAGAAAATAAAACTTTGACCTTTTGTTAAGCTTGGTTACCGAGGAACTCACAGAGAGTCACATTGAGGTAAACAAGCAACTTGGTAAAGGATCAAGGGTTCAAGGTTGAATGAGTGGAGCTCAGTCACAAGGGTTCTGAGTGATCAAAGGTAGATTGCAAGGGAAGACCAAGTAGGTTGAAGTTAAGGAGTACATGAGCAACTACTAGAGTTTATATAGGTAAAGGTAGTTGCTATATGGAGTAGTCCGAAGGCAGTGAGTACTGTGGACTACGAAATGCTATGCATTCTGATGGAAGAATAGAAGCAATGAGGCAGTGGCATGCCGAGTGAAGAGCAGAAATGAGAAGGCTATGTGTTCTGATGGAAGAATAGAAGCAACAAGGCAGTGGCATGCCGAGCGAAGAGCAGAAACGAGTAGTACAGCCATGGAAGTACAAGAACAGAAATAAAACATAACACAGTCTGAATATTGTAATTCCTTTGTAGTCTATTCCCTCTGCTCAATCCAACCTCTTCTTTTTCTGAACTCCACCCTCCAAAATATGAGGACCAGGACCAGACAGGGTGCAGCGCTCCACCTCCAAGTCGCTGAAGCCAAAGTCCTCACCAACCTCTGACCTGCCAATCTCTGCCCTCTCTCGGTTGGACTAGAGCGGAGTGGAACAGACTCTGATACAAAGGTATCTTTGAAATTCATTTCATGATCATAGGAACGGGAAGGGGGAATGTGATCAGCAGATTCCTTGGAGAAGACAGAGGAGAACATTGCATATTCGATAGGTAGGGTTTTCTTGGGTTTTGTCTTCTCAGCTGCGATAGCCAATTCAGTAGCTGTGGTGAGTTTTTGAATAAGGAGAGGGGTGGTCCAGGCAAAATGTTTGCCACATCTTACTATTCAATCTACTGTAAGATGTTTGACCACAACATGAGGATATCGATGACCTAGGCTGTAGTTGAGATAATTGAAGAGTCTTGAGTCAGAGATAGGGTCTGTGTCAGCAGTCTGGACAAAGAGGTGGTGTGGGGGGTTTTCCAAGGTGGAGTGAAGTGGGGATGGTTGAAATGGGGAGGTTAGTTTGGGAATAGGAAAGGAAAGGGTCTTCTTTGTCCAGTCAATAGTGGGGTTAATCATCTGCAGCCAAGGGAGTCCTAAGATGAGGCTTTCATTTCCACATTGTAAGATGTGGAACTTGACCCTTTGACAAGTTCCTGCAATGTTGAGGGAGAGTGTGGCAGAGAATTTGATGTTGCCATTTTTGTTCATGGTAGCATCAATGTTTCATACTGGAATTTCCTTGTCTAGGTGAGAGAGGGGGATTCAGTGTTTCTTGGTGAAGGAATAGTCAAGGCAGTTGACCATAGCTCCAGAGTCAACGAGAGCACAGGTATTGATGTCTTTGGTCGAGGAACAGATAGACAAGGGAATGTGGATCAATTTCTTAGTCTTATCTGCTACAAGTACATAAGGGGAAGAGATGGAGGAGACCTGCATCAATGAAGCCCTCCAATTCAAAAATCCAAGAAGTTTACATTAGTGACATCTACAGTAGATTTGTCATCACTTTCCTTGACCTCTTCAATCTTGGCAACCTTCGGGGGAGAAGGTTTCTTGTAAGACTTGGAAGAGTCTTTCTTGAAGGAGAAGGGAATGTTGGGGCAGGCAGTGTCCAGGTGTCCAGGTTGGTGGCAATGAAAACAGAGTTCCTTTTCCTGACAATGTTTGCATTCCTTGGGAGTTAGTTTAGCCACCTTGATGGCATCAATGTGCATGGTGTCAGGGTCTCATTCCTTTTTTGAGGAGGTAGAGGAAATGGGGGAGTGTTGCATGGGTACATGGAAGGTAGTAGAGGGGTTTTTCCTGGCCTTTGCAATAGTCTCTGATCTCTCCCATTGGGCTTGGAAGATGGTGGCTTTGGTATACCATTCTTCGATGGTAGTAGGGACTTTTTCCATCCAAAGAACTTGTTGGGATAGAGGGAGAGGGATGCTGTATGAAAAATAGTGGATCAGGGTGTTGGCATCAGTGATTCCACTAAGAGTTGCCTTGTTTTTGAACTTGGCAATATAGGTAACAAGGGGAAGGTTTTTCCCTACACAGGTGACATTGAGCCAAATGATGGCATTGTTCTTAGTATCGACATGTTTGAAGGCAGCTTTGAAGTCCTTAATGAACTTGTCCATGGTTCCAAAGTTGGGAGGGGACTTTTCAGGACTTCGGCTCTGTGGTTGTTGGCCCAGCTAAGGGTGGGTCCTTTGGTCATAAATGATAAGGCATAACTGACTTGTTTAGCGTCTGTATCATACACTTGTTTATTGATGGTGAGATAGATATGGACAGCAGCAAGCCAACTAGTGGACTTGTCATAGGACCTGTCAAAATCTCCAGAAACACCCAGGTGGAGTTCAGTCAGTTTTGAGGAAGATGTTATGCTTGCACTGCCAAGGATCTCACAAAGAGTCACATTAAGGCAGGACAAGCACCTAGGAGACTGGAAGGATCAAAGTCAGAGATTCAAGGTTCAAGGACTTACTGTTCTATGGTGGAACAGGGCACCTCAAGGGATGAAGGGGTCAAAGGTGAGCAGAGATGAGATTCCAGGTGAAAGTCTGGGAGGTTTAAGCTAGAGAACATGGTCGTTACTGCTAGGGTTTATATACTAATGGGAAATGAGAACAGATAGTGGTATCGAGGCTGTGGTACAGCCAAGAGAAGCATGTCAAAGTGAGACATCAAGAAATGGGGCTGTGGTACAGCCAAGAGAAGATCAGAAGATGATACTTGTTTTGATGAAACAACAATGAGGCTGTGGCATAGCCAGGAGAAGATCAGAAGAAATAAGTACAGTCATGAGAGGACAAATCGTAACATTACCCCCTTACTAGAGTTGAAGTCACTATGAGACATCACAACTCACGAGATTTCCAGCTAGGAGAGCCACTCATATTGGCTTCAGCAGTATCATCAACATAACCATCACCAGGAGAAGGCAAACAAGGGTGGGGGGAGCAGGAGCAACAATGGGCGTGGTGAGAAGGAGGGACAGGGACATGTTGACAATTAGATCATCGAGTAGGTCGAGTCACAGGTTCTAAGTGTGGGGTGTTGGATGAGGAGGAAGATGAGGACCCAGATGGACAGCGAGGGCAAAAACGGTTGGGGCAGGACTGTTCAATGTGACTGGGGGTGGCATGTAGGCATTGAGAACAGACATAGACCAGACAATCAATACAGATATGACCAAGACAATGACATCATGTATAACAGGTATTGGGGTAACGAGGGTCATCAGGTCAGACTGGGATGTGACCAGCATTGGAGAGTTTATGGTAGTTGCATTCATCTGTGGCAACCAAGGCATGTTCCTCTGTGGACAAGAGGGGGGAGGAAGAGGCAGATGGCCCCATAGAGGACAGATGGGATTTGACTGACACAAAGGGTTGGTCGGACAAGGATGGGGAATTAGGAGCAACTTTGGTCACAACAGGAGTATTAGACAACCCAATACTAGAGGCATGGTGGGCCAAATAGTCATTGACAGAGGAGATGAAGTCATGCATTTGGGCTTGGTGCATGATAGTAGTGAAGATCTGGTCATCAAGGTTATGGACGACATTAGAGAGGAGCACAAAGGGACTGATTGTTGAATGAACATGTGGAGAGGTTTATCTGTCTGATCATGTGATGAAGACAGTTCACCTGTAAGAAGGCTAAGTAAGACTGGTAAATATAAGATGCCTGATCGGTATTAGCTGCGAGGGGAAGTGCCATGCGGGGGTCAGAGAGTTGGGCACATCAGTAAATTACTATGGGCTGGACAGCACTCTAGAGTGCTTGAGAGCACCACATAGCTTCATAGTAACCCAGCTGGGTCCAGGATGGGGAGTGCTCTGGAGTGCTGGCCAGATACTAGTTTGCTATAGGCTGCTATGGAGCTATGGAGCTATGGAGTTAGGGGTCTATGGTTACTATGGATTGCTCTGGACCACTATGGACTACTATGGACTACTATGGATTACTCTGAACTACTATGGATATATAGACCTAGCTAGGATTGCTATAGGTTACTTTGGAATATTATGAAGCTTAGGAGAATGATATAATAAAATCAAATATATATTTTGTACTACAAATAAATACTACAGTATACATACTAGTACATTTACATTTACAAAATGTAAAACTAGATGAGATTAAGATTAATATTCTATGCATAGATGTTTACTCTAAATTACTATGGAGCTGTGGAGCTGTGGAGCTTTGGTTACTATGGGTTGCTATGAGTTACTATGGACTATCTGTTTTGACACAGCCACATTGCTGGGGTGCTATGAAGCTATGTACTCCTTTGAGTTGCTATGAATTACTATGGATTGCTATGAGCTTGAACCAGACAGAGCAGTTTACTGATGCAGTGAGGTAAATGTGATGGTCGTCAGGCATAGTGTCATTGGGGAAGGTCGCAAGGGTGGTCCATGGAATACGGAGGGTCCAGTCATCTTGGGGGGGAGAGTTAACAACAAAAGGGATAGATGGGGGTCTCAAAGAGGAACTAGTAGTAGGAGAAACAGGAGAAGGGATGGAAGGAAGAGGGGAAGATGGAATAGTGACTGGAGTACTAGGGTGGTTGATTCGGTGATAGAGGATTCAGTTTCAAGGGATGATGGTGGAGGGAAGGAGATTCTAGAGAGAAGATTAGCATTTACAGGGGGTTGGGTAGCAAGAGGAGATGAAGGGGAGCATTGAGCAGAGATTTGGTCAGAGAGAGAGATGGGAATGGCCATGATAGAAGAGGGATAGATTGATTGGTTAGTAGTACAAGGAGCTCACATAGAGTCGCATTGAGTATGAATGGATCTGGGGAAGAAGACTTTGGGATGGGACTTTTTATAGTTTTCGAGGGTGGTCTGTGCATGAAAGAGTTCTTTTTCAGGAAGCCACAAGTCTTCCTCAGAGGTATAGCCTTTCCATTGGATTAGGAAGGAGTAGGAGTTAGATGGACCGCAATGATGAAGTATCTTTTCGATTTCATATTCATCCTCACCTTCAATGAGGTCTGGTGGTGGAGCAGGGAAGTTTGGGCTGTGGACAGGGTTTTCATGATAGGAGGATAAGAGGGAAGCATGGAAGACCGGATGTATTTTTCAAGTCTTGAAAATTCAGAGACAATAGGTCATTGGAGATAGAATATCGAGGATTTCAAATGGACCTTCATGTTTTGGAAGGAACTTGGGAGAAGTGGAAGGGCATCAGAGATTGTGTGCTTCTAGCCACACCTTATCTCTCTTAGACCAGGGTGAGAAACCTTTCTGGGAACAGGTCTTCATCACTTGACAGGCGAGCTTGTGGGCAGCAAGGGCTTCATCACAAGCCTTGGATAGGTCCTTGAGGTGATTTTCAATGGCAGGAAGGGAGGTTTTGGCCACAAGGGTAGATAGGGAGCAAGGTTTGTAACCCATCATAAGGAAGAAAGGGGATTTGCCAGTGACAGAGTGAGGTTGGTGGTTGTGAGCAAACTCAGCCATGGTGATGTGATCAGTCCAGAAAGTGGGGTTATTGTGGCAATAGATATGGAGGAAGGTTTCAACTTCTTGGTTGACGCTGTAGAGCTCCGTGCAGCTCTAGGTTTACATTGAGTGTTTCTCATGTTTTTCAGTGACTCTCCATTCGTTCCCTTTGTAGTCCGACTCATTTTACAATTAGTCCGAACCATTTTCAAGTAGTCCGACCAGTCCGGGCACATTAGTCCAACTGGACTAAGTCCGGACTTCTGATTTCCTATTCCAGACTTACCCCTAATTGCTCCTAGTTGTTCCTGATTTGTATTTTATTGTTACTACAAAGTCTTGGGCATTCCCAGACTATAAAAGATTGTTTTCCAGTATTTTTAATACATCTTTTCGCACCTTCGATCTCTAAGCACCTCTGGACCGACCTTCTAAGCATCCCTATGACCTTCTTCCTCTAAGTTCACCACAGAACTCATCCTTCTCAACCTCCCTAAGCATTTCTGACCAGACTTCTACAGGACTCCTATAGGACTTCTACCAACAGTCCTAGGACTTCATAGGACTTCTCTCTCTACATTCTCTTATCTCTTCCTGACCTCCTAGACCCATACCGCCTCTTTGGGGACGAGCAGACTCGCACCCCTACTATAGATCTTGACCCCTCAGTCAAGATTTTTGTTTTATAACACATTCTGTCTCTCTGTCAGATTGTGGGTGATAGGTGGTGGAAAGAGCTAATTTGTAGTTGGTGAGGCAGGCTAGTTCCTTAGCAAAGGCAGATGCGAATTGGGGTCCTTGATCAGAGATGAGGGAAGCATGAAGTCCAAATCTGAGGAAAACTTTTTGGTACAAGAGTGCAGCAATGCCCTCAGCTGAGACAGTTTTCTTTGTGGGGCAGAGGATTACCCCCTTACTAAGCCCATGGTTGACCATGACCAGGAGAGAGTCAAAGCTGAAGGAGAGGGGAAGGTTGGTGATGAGGTCATAGCTAAGCTGTTGGAAAGGTCGGGAGGCAAGGGAGCGGATGGGGGAGAAAGGTGCAACTGTGGGGTGAGTATTAACTTTATGTTGTTGGCAGGTAGCACAGCCAGTGACATAAGCACGAATGAAGTGGGTGAGACCTGGCCACCAGAATTCATGGGACAGTAATTGGTGGGTTTTGAGATAACCAGGGTGGCCAGCCTTGGAGGGGTGGTTGTGAAAGGAGGAGACAATGGAGCAGCGGAGATCAGGAGTGGGGGGAACATAGACATGACCATTGTAGTGAAGAAGACCAGCATCAAATGACCATTCAGACAGGCAAGAATGGAATTTAGGAGGAATGGTGCCTTGGAGAGCCTGGAGGGTATCCAGGACAAGAGGGTCAGAGGTAGAAGATTGGGCAATGTGATTGGAAAGGGCAGTGTCAATAAGTTTTATGAAGAGGGAATCAGGTAGAAGGGTTACAGAAGAGTTGTTGGAGGAGTCATCAGGGCAGAGGTCAGGGCAATGGGAGAGAGCATCAGGACTGGCGAGTTGTTTACCAGGGATGTGAATTAGTTTAAGATCAAAGTTGGCGAGATCAAGGAGCTAATGTGCTTGGTGATGATTGAGGTTTTTAGGTTGGCGGAAGTAAATGAGGTTTTTGTGATCAGTGAAAACCTGAATGGGAAATGGGAACCATGGAGGTAATGTCACCAGGTTTTGAGAGCACAGATTATGGCAAGGAGTTCACGGTCATAGATATCATAGTTTCTTTCAGCAAGAGAGAAGGTTTGTGACAAGTAAGAACATGGGTGCCATTGACCGTTGGCATCAGGTTGGAGGAGAACACCACCAGAGGCAAACTTCGAGGCATCAGTGGCAATGGTGAATGGTTGAGAATGATCAGGGATGGAGAGGACCAGTTCCGAGAGGAAGGTGTTCTTGAGTTTCTGAAAGCAGGAGGACTGGACAGTGGTCCATAACCAGGTGGAGGTTTTCTTAAGAAGGTCAAGGAGGGGTTGAGCAAGTGTGGAGAAATTGGGGATGAACTGGCGATAAAAGTTGGCGAAGCCAAGAAATGAGTGAACCTCTTTTATCAAGGTGGATTCGGCCAGTCTTTGATTCCAGACAGTTTGGTGGGGTCCATTGCTACTTCGTCAGGACAGATGATCATATCGAGATATTTGACAAAAGATGTAGCAAAGGTGCATTTTTCTAACTTGAGATGGAGATCAAGTTCTTGCATCCATTGGAGAACACGTTTAGTGCACTCCTCATGAAGTTCAGAGTCATAGGAAAAGATAAGGAGGTTGTCCATGTAGATGACTAGCCATCCTTCAGCGATCATGTCATGGAAGGAGTTATTCATGAATCATTGGTATATGGCCAGAGAGTTGGTCATTCCAAAGAACATGACCATAGGTTCAAAGAGTCCTCAATGGGTTTTGAAAGCACTCTTCTATTGGTGACCATCTTTAATTCAAACATTGTTGTAACCCCATCAGACATCAAACTTAGTAAAGAGTTTGGTGCCTTTAAGGCAGTCAATGAGGTCAGGGATGTGAGGAAGGGGGTAACATCACAGATGGTGTGTTTGTTTAGATATCAATAGTCCTGACATGGGCGAAGACCACCATCCTTCTTCTTGACAAAGAAGAATGGGGAGGACTGAGGGGAGGACAAGGGGCAGATTTTGCCAGTGGCGAGGTTCTCATTGATGAAGGCATCAGCGGTGATACGCTCCTCAGGGGTCAGTGGGTAAGGCTTGGCATCTTTAGGAACAAAGGTGTCTTTGAGATTTATCTCATGGTCATAGGGGCGAGAAGGGGGAATGTGGTTGGCAGATTCCTTGGAGAAGACAGGAGAACATGGCATCATACTCAATGGGTAAGACCTTAGGTTTGGCTTTCTCAGCAGCGATGGCTAGCTTGATAGCGGTGGTGAGTTTCTGGACAAGGAGGGGAGTAGTCCAGGCAAAATGTTTGCCACATCTAACAATCCAATCGACTGTAAGATGTTTGACAGTGACATGAGGGTATCAGTGTCCAAGGTTGTAGTTGAGGTACTCAAAGAGTTGAGAGTCAGAGATAGGGTCAATGTCTATGGTCTGGATGAAAAGATGGTGAGGGGGGTTCTCCAAGGTCAAGCAGAGTGGAGATGGTGTGAACAGTGAGGTTTATTTTGGAACAGGGAAGGAGAGAACCTTTTTTGTCCAGTCAATGGTGGGATTGACTGCTTGTAGCCAAGGAAGTCCCAGGATGAGACTTTTATTTCCACATTGTAGGACATGAAATTTGATTGTTTGATGAATCCCTGCAATGTCAAGAAAGAGCGTGGCAGAGAACTTGATGTTGCCATTCATGTTCAAGGTAGTGTCAACATTCCATACAGGGATTTCTTTGTCAATGGGAGAGGGGAATCTGGTGTTTCTTGGCAAAGGCATAGTCAAGACAATTGACCATGGCACCAGAGAGTCAATGAGAGCACAGGTGTTGATGTCTTTGGTTGAGGAACAGATAGACAAGGGGATATGAATCAATTTCCTGGTTCTATCTGCTACAAGTATATGAGGAGAAGAGATGGAGGAAACTTGCATTGACAAAGCCCTCCAATTCAAAAATCCAAAAAGTTTACATTGGTGACATCCACAGTGGACTCATTGTCACTTTCCTCAACTTCCTCAATCTTGGCAACCTTCGGGGGTGAAGGTTTCTTGTAGGGTTTGGAGGAATCTTTCTTCAAGGAGGAGGGAAAGTTGGGACAAGTGGTAGACAGATGTCCAGGTCAGTGGCAGTGAAAACAAAGTCCCTTTTTCTGACAATGTTTCCGTTCTTCAGGAGTTAGTTTGGCCACTTTAATGACGTCAACGTCCATTGCATTGGAGTCTTGTTCTTTTCTAGTGGAGGTGGAGGAAGTGGAGGAGTGCTGCATGGGTACATGGAAGATAGAGGGTTTCTTTCTGGCCTTAGCAATAGTTTCAGATCTTTCCCATTAGGCTTGGAGGACTTGGAGCAGCCTTGGTATACCACTCTTCAATGGTAGTAGGGACTTTCTCCATCCAGAGAACTTGTTGAGACAAGGGAAGTAGGATGCCATATGAGAAGTAATGGATCAGGGTGTTGGCATCAGTGATCCCACTGAGAGTTGCCTTGTTTTTGAATTCAGCAATATAGGTGACAAGGGGAAGGTTTTTCCCTACACGGGTGACATTGAGCCAAATGATGGCATTGTTTTTGGTGTTGATGTGTTCGAAGGCAGCCTTGAAGTCCTTGATGAAGTTGTTCATGGTTCTAAAGTCAGGAGGAGATTTCTCTAAGACTTCAGCTCTGCGGTTATCGGCCCAGCTAAGGGCAGGTCCTTTGGTCATGAAAGACAAGGCATAGCCAACTTGTTTAGTGTCAGTGTTGTACACCTGTTTATTGATAGTGAGGTAGATTTGAATGGCAGCAAACCAACTAGTGGACTTTCATAGGACCTGTCAAAATCTCCAGGAACACCCAGGTGGAGTTCAGTCAGTTTTGAGGAAGACATAGGAGTAGGTGGAGTTGGGGGTCGAGGGGGTGGTTCAAAGATTCATCCAGTCTGAGTGATTGGGGTAGGCAATGGTGGGGTTTGCTGTCTAGGTATCAAGGCAGCCGTGGAGAGGTGGTGGGCAAGGTTCAGAGTAGTGTTTCAAAGTCCAGTTGCCAGTTGCCTGGGTTGGTGGAACCTTAGGAGACTGGTTGCAACCGGTGTACAGCCACCCCCTATGTATACTACCATATATAGTAATATTCCGTAATTTTTCCGCATTTTTCTGATTTTTTTTGAGCCAGATATGACTGAAATACAAAAATATACTCTTCAAAAATGACATGTTGGCCGAAAATAATCATATCTCGACTGTTTCTTGGTTGATTTGCATGATTATTTGATGGGAAATTAGTTATGAGTCTTATCTAACTATCATACAGCCATCACTAAGCTGAATTCCCATGGGAAAGGGGTGTGTGAACCGGTTTTGGTCACAACTGGTCCAAATTGGTCCAGTTGCCTTGTAGGCTGAATTAGGACCAGTCCGGATCGGTCTAGTTGCCAGTTGCAAGGTTTTTGGATGCCCTTTGGACCAGTCTCAGTCTGGTTGCCTAATTTGGACGAAAAAAACCGAACTGGACCAGACTTTAAAACACTACAGAGCAGTGAGATCTCCTTCCTCGGTATTGAGGGGAGTGTCAGGGTCAGAGTTGAAGGAATCAGGGATTTGAAGGGTGGGGCCTCTTTCAGTAGACCAGTCATCTAAGAGTCTAGGGTTCCTAGAGTGATGAGCACTCCAAGGGGAGCGAGCAGTGGGTCATTGGGAAGAAATGGTAGGGGGCGCTGTTCAATGACAGGCTTGAAGAAAAAGAGCTTAGACCTTTTGTAATGCTTGGCACTGCTGAGGATCTCATGAAGAGTCATGTCAAGGCAGGGCAAGCACCCAGGAGACTGGAAGGATCAAGGTTAAAGGTTTGAGGTTCAAAGACTTACTGTTCTATGGTGGAACAGGACACCTCAAGGGATGAAGAGGTTCAAGAATGAGCAGAGAGTGGATTCCAGGTAAAAGCCCGGGTATCTTCTGTGAGGAAGATAATCTAAGCTAGGATACATGGTGCTACTCTAGCTAGGAAGACGAATCCAAGAGAACCAAGTAAGTACTAGTAAGTATCAACTAGACCTCCCAGGCAGGGGGTTTGTGGGGCAAAGGTAAGGGTAGATGAAAGAGTAGTAAAGTGAGGAAAAAGAGAGTACCACAGGTACTATGGATAAATTGTAACAGGATGCAGAAGTCATTTGTTGAGAGCATGAGAAATGAGAGAGAGAAGCTTGTGATGAGATGATGAGGAGATGATTCAATTTGATGGGGATCTTATTAGATGTCAAACTAGAGGGTACATGGGGTTTATATAGTAGAGAGGCTTGTGGCCTAGGTATGTAGTAGAACAAAGCAAGAGGTAGGAAATAACTTAGGTGGTGGATGATGTGATTATGTGAAGAGCTATGCTAAAAGGGAGTGGCAGGAAAATGATAAAGTATAAAGAAAGAGAAATGAAATGAAATGAGCATGGAAGGCACATATGTGAACGGGAAGAGGGTGGTCAAGACCAATCATTGAACTGACTCAATCAGGACATAGACACAACACATACCTTACAAACTGGTTGTTTTGCCAACCAGTTCAAGATTTCTACACAGTAACAAAGTGTAACTAACTACTACAAATCAATGACTTCAGCTATGTTGCTCCAGTTTGATGATGAGCTGCTCATCCTGAACAAGGAGCTCTTGATACTCTAAGTCTACTGTCTCACCCATGGTTGTATTGACCTTGGGTTTGTTGACATTGTGTGAATGCCAGCCATGTTTCAAAATTTGAAGTTCTTTGAACCTCTCCATACCAAGGTATGATCTGTGATCAGTTGCAATCTCTGTGCCTGCTAAAAAGAGTTGCTTGCATGGCACAGATGTTGCTAAAATCACACAAATATCATTTGCAATACATGCAAGGTAGTGTTGCTACAGTCTTGGTTTTTCCAGTTTGAAACCAAAACTGGTAATAGTTCCCATGGACTTGGACCAAGCTAGACTATGGTAATTTCTGGTTTGGTTTTGGTTTTTTGAACTAGTCCAAACAGTTAATTGTAGTACAGGAAGGAGTCAAATAGTTTTTTTCTATATTTCATTGTGAAGTATATATACAATATCTACTACTCTACTACTAATGCATCAGCAATTTACACACTAACTTAATTGAAACTTATTCATACTTATCCATGCTTATTTTTACTTTTTGTGGATAAGCATATCAAGATGGACAAGGCAACTTGCTTATTTTGCACTTATTTTCACACCACCTAGGGCAGGAAAAGTAGTAAAAGGTGCAACTGATATTTACCAATGCCAGTATAAAACAATTAAAGGTGAGATAAGTAAAAACAAGACAACAAAAATGTAATGCAAAAGTGTGATGAAGAAAATGATCAGGGTCGTTGAGAATCTGATTACCTAATCAAGATTCTAAGAATATTCTAAGGTTTCACCTTCTTAACTTTCATCTGGAATATTCTATGCTATTCATATTCATACTTACATAATCATCTAGAACATTCTATTCTAGAACATTCTATATGATATCATATGACGTCATAGTTCCAGACCATGACATCATAGATAAGGATGAGTCACATTTCATATTCTATGACTCACCCGATAAGAGCTATTTATCCTATTGGATACTATTAATACTCTTATCTCTAACCCAGGGTCAAGGGTAACATAACCCTATACCCTATTTCAAATTTACCTTTTATGTATGCTATACAGTAAACAAGTACAAACACACTGTAGAGTATATATACTAGAGGGATTCCCCTCTAACAATAACGACTTCAGTTGTTCCTTCTCTCTCACAACTTTCAACACACTACAGGACCTAGTCCTTCTAAACCCTTTCTGTTCCTAAAACAAACCAAGTAAGTAGAGTTTCCTCTACTAAGGGTATTACCCTTTCCCTTTCCTATTCTGGTACTAGTCAGGAGTTTTACTCCGACTATTACACTGGTGTACCAGTCTAAAGGACTGCGCTAGAGGATACATTCTGTATTCCTTTAGGTTATGAGCCCTGCCACGTGACCAAGTCCGTCTTACACGTGCACAGACTTTAACTAGTCTATGATGCCTTTGGTCACAGGTGCATATACTTGGTTTTTAGTTCACCTGTTGAACAACCTGCGCATCATGCTCGGAGTCCTTCTTCAGATCGACTACAACACCCCGAGTCATGTAGATGACGATTCGGTTATATGGGCATGGGCAGATGGTGCAATCGTTGTGTGGCACAACCGTGACACACGTCAAACCATTCACGCCCTCTTCAATGCGGACGAGGTACTAACCATGTCCTCAGAACCGAGACTTGACTCTGGTACCTCATACCTTGATCTTGCCCAATCTTTCCTAGACTGTCATCGCGCTGCTCGACAATCCTTCGGTGATCCCCTTCCCATCCTTCCTCCCGGTATTATTACCGATCAACTTCCTCCCCGTCTCCATCATCTTCCGGAGGTCTCTCGCCTCCTTCCTATCACTGAGACTTCGGAGCCAATCTCTCAAGCTCCCTCTCCTGTCCCAACTTCAACTCACATTCCATCGCTCGAGTCGGTTCCTTCTCCAAACCAGTCCTCTCCTACTTCCTCGCAAGGTTCATACTGGCATCCCGCTCCTGACCAACTTCCTCTTCGTACCCGCCTCATTACCCACTCCGCTCTTTGCCACGTAGGACCCGACTTCACAGTCCCTTGTAGCAACCGTCTCCCTTGCCCTGTCTGCGGTCGCTCCTTAGGTTTCGCCCAACGCTGTGCCCATAGGGAACTGAACATCCAGATCATCCGGATTCATCCCAGGACTTCCGATTACTGTGTCGGACATCCCTTTACTTACGTCGACATTGCCTCTGAACGTCCTGAACGCATCCCCTCATCTTCCCGATCTACCTTCACCATCACATCCCGAGATGGCACTCTATGAACCTATGGATGGCCACCAGTACCCCAAGACAACTCCATTCGTGGAGGAGGACTGGTATGACCCAGCTCCACAAGAGGCCAACGCCCTTCTAGGGGTGGAGGTCACCAAATGGCGCGGGGAATACATATGGGACGAGGAGTCCCAACGAGGTTTGGTTTACAGAGATCTGCTGGAGTTCCACCACCCTACTCTTGAAGGGCAGAATGAACTCGCATGGAGAGAGCATGTTGGAGATGGAGAGTACATCCATCATGCTCTAGAACCCTTCTATACCAATATGGAAGAAGAAGTTCCTCTCCGCCGTCAAGATCTCCCCAATTCCACTCGTCTTTCTCGCCCGGTAATCCTTCTCCCTTCTGAGACTGGCGTGTCTTGTCCTATCCACACCACCATGTTTAAGGACAAACCGCTCGCTCAGGTCTTCAAAGGAGGTAATCAGCTGATTCCCGTCCAATCTTATGACGACACTCTTCCAACTCGAATCCACCACCAGGGATTCAAGATCTTCTATACAAGTCAGCTGAAACCCTCCGACGAAGATCCACAGGTGACGGAATACCTCAATGCTCATATTCCTAATTATAACCATCGTACCTCTGTCGGTGGTCGTTCTCCTGTTATCCATCCTCCCACTATGACTTCTTTTAACCGTTGTCTGGACAATATTTTCAGATACCAGTGGCTCTATTCTGACAATCCTACTATAGTTAAACAACGCAAACGCTCTCACAAAGCCAGGATAGTCGTACGCAGACTCGAGAAGAAACTCTCTTCCAATGTCTGCTATGATCGATTCCTTGGAGAAGAGTCTCCGAGAGCGCTTTGACTTAGACAACAAAGACATCGCCGTTCTAAGGTATAAATGTAAACGCTATATAGAATTTGTCTATGTCATAGATCCCCTTCTTTCCCTTTCATTCCCTCTATGCATGTCCATTAACCCTATACTATATGGCTTTGACCTACACACATCTGAATATACCGGATGTGAAGTTTACACTTTAAACTATTTGTTGGTCAATGCTTGGCAAAAGAATAGGGTAATCTATCCCTATCTCAACTGCTATGAAGCCATACACAGGATAAATGACGACATTCATATGTTCAACATCCACTTTTTCCCAGATCACGAAATCTATCAACTCCCTTATGACATTCCTACTCCATCTGGAAAAGACATCATTGTCTTATCCGAAAGAAAGGATGTCAGAAGAGCAGTCTGGGAAACGAGGAATGAAGGAAAGAAAGCAAATAGACAGTTGATATCCTACCAAATAAGGAATTCAACCTATCTATGGCATCATCCTGAACATCGACCACCTTTATCAGATATACAGGATTCACTAAGCCACTTAAGAAGAGAACTGGAGGAGCTATCTATAGGAGAGAATCATCTAGCCCAAACTCCTTATATTGGACTAGAAGATCTTAGGAATGAAGAAGACAAAATCGAACCTTTACAGGAATACCACGGACCAATTCCAGGAGAATTTTTCACAGAAGATGAAACATCCATACCATGGAGACATGATCACCAATCATTCGATGATAGTGATCAAGAGGATTCTTTACAGGAAGAAGAAGTAGAATCAATGATTCTCACCAAAGAAAGTCTTACACCAACTGGCTCTACCTATAACCATTCTTCATACATCGATTCTGACATCTGTCAAATCTTTCAACTCTTAAACGCTGATTCACTCATCGATCTTGACCTAGTTCAGTGGATCATACCACTCTGATCATCATCTGCTTTTTCCTACTTCAAGTGACTGTTATCACCTATCACTTCCTTCTCGTTCAACAAATCACTCAATTCATCACAACTATTCAAGTCCCAGTTGAACCAACATCTTCCTGGAACTAAGCAGATATTATGGCACACACACTTCCTTCCGCTGATTCCTTCAAACACGACTCCAAGTTCATCGGTGACACCATTCTTACCGGCACCAATAACTACTCCATGTGAACCAATGTCCTTCGTGTTGAACTGGAATCTTACAATGTCTTCAAGATTGTCGATGGATCTACCCAGTATACCAATATGACAGACAATGCGACTAGAACCGCATTCATCCAAGTAGATCGTCGTGTCACCGGTATTATTGGAAAGACCATCGATAAGTCCCTCATCAAATACATTGACTACACTACTCAAACTGTCGTCGACGCTAATGGCGTTGTCATAAACGCACATGTTGCATACTGCAAAAGGCTTTGGGATCAAATGAAAACACTCTTTGGTACAGCTGGAGAAGCTCAGATCTTCGGAGTATTCCAACAGATCATGAGAAAACGACTCCACTTCAATCAACTAGCCAAAGATTGTGCAGATATGTCCTCCCTCTTCTTACAAATCGAAGAAGCAGGAACTTTGATCCCAAACAACATCAAAGCCATGATGTTGATCAACGCCTTACCATCTGAACTCTCGCATACTGCCTCCCTTACTCTTGCCTGCTATCAAGGAAACGATTTCAATATCCAAAACATTATCAATCGCGCAATGGCTGATAAAGCTGTCATACTCAATCAATGTGGAGGAGGAGATCGAACTCAACATCGACCCTCACGCACAAATGAAATCACTTCCAATCATTCCTCTTCCAATAGAACGACTGTGATAAAGAAAGGACCACCTCCATCCAATACCTGGAATAATCAATCTGGTCCATCCAATTCCTCTTCACAGAATAAACCATTCAATAATCAGAGGAAACCCTTCAAGAAGTTCAATAAGAACAAAGGGAATAACAATAGCAACAAGACTTGGGACAACAAACCCAAATTCAAAGGGAAAGGCAAAGCTCGTGCAAACAAAGCTAATGTAGAAGACAACTCAGATATCGAAGATTACTTCGATGATGCATATGCTAATCATGTCGACACTACTCCTGTGGTCAATCTACCCTCCACTATTCTTCATGAAGAAGGAGAGATTGATGAAGACAACACGTTGTTTCAATGAAGAGACTCCATGCTCAACCGCTCATGGTGTTCTCTCATTCACAGCGGAAACCTGTCATGACACCATGATTTTTTCAACTAGGAATAATGAATCCAACTTCACACGGACTCACTGGCTTGTCGACAGTGGTTGCACAGACCACTTGACACCCTTCCTATCTGACTTCGTCCATCTCAGTTCTACTACCAAATCTGCTATCGTAGCAAATGGACAGTCATCACCTCTACACGGTCCCGGCAAAGTCATCATTTCAGATCAACTGAATCATCATGTTATTTTGAAGAATGTTTGGTACATGCCATCAGCAGCACATAGGCTTCTTAGTCTCAACACCCTTATCCAAGAGGGTTACAAATGCCAGGTTGAAAACAACACAACACGAATTTGGAACAAAGCGAATGAGCTGGTCATACAGGCATCTGCTTTATGTCCATCTAACAATCTTCACTGGTTTCAGTCCAATCTGATCACTCCAATGGAGAACCTCGTACTTTCGCTTACAAAGGAAGATTTCTCCTTATGGCATCACCGTCTTGGCCATATTTCCAAAAATGCTCTCCGCATCATCCACACTCACGTGGATGGTATCCCAAAGATCAATGTTCCTAACGATACTTCGCCTTGCAAGGGCTGTTCCTTAGGAAAAATGACGGAACGCACTTTCTGTCTCTCTGATAAAAGAGCCAACTGCCCTCTTGCTTTACTCCACACAGATGTTATCGGTCCCGAACCGGTCTTACCCAGATCTAAGGCCCACTATATCCTTACCGTCATTGACGATTTTTCTGGCTACGCTGTTCTTGCCTTTATGGGTGACAAAGCTGCTGTTTCCCAGCACTTTTGTAACATCGCCCTTTGGCTCATGAACAAAACTTCCCTCTCCATTACCACTGTACGCTCTGATTGAGGAGGAGAATATCTTGGACAAGATCTACAGTCATTCTTCACGTCCAATGGTATTACTCACCAAAAAACTGTTCCCTACACTCCTCAACAAAATGGTCATGCAGAACAGTTCAATCGAACTCTAATGGAAAAAGCCGAAGCCATGCACCAAGGAGCATGTATGCCTCCTATATTCTGGCAAGATGCAGTAGAAACATCCCTACACATCTACAATCGTCAACCAATGAGAAGACTCTCATGGAAAACTCCCATAGAGAAACTTGAAGGAAAGAAAGCAGACATTTCTTACTTCAAAGTCTTCGGATCTAAAGCATATGTCTTCATTCCACCTGAACGAAGACCCAACAAACTTTCTCCCAAATCGGAAGAAATGATCTTTATAGGATACGAATCCAATACCAAAGGATGGAGATTTTGGTCCAGACAACAAAGACGAATGGTGATATCCACCAACACCATATTTGATGAAACCATCTTTCCATATTGTTCCAAAGAACAGAATGACAAACCGACACCAATACCCGTTCAAAATGAACAACCAGACCCTACCATTCATGACGATCCTCCACAAGATTCTCCACCTAGGTCTGATCCACCTATCAGAGAATCTACCCCATATCCATTTCTGGTACCTATGCCAATACCATACTATCCAGGAAATATTGGCAATCTTCCCAATCAACCAGATGATCCTCCAAAAGAGGAATCTATCCCATCACCTTTATCATGGTCACCATGGAAACCTCCATACAAAACCTCCACTCTTGACCAAGACATTACAAATCAGGAAGAGTTATCTCCACTCATACCCGGAGCTAAAAGACTCAAACCTGATTCAACTCACGTTCGAAATTCTCCAACAGATGTACATAGACACAAAATCCAGTGTCTACCTACTGTTGAAGAAGAAGAAGAAGATGATATAGAGAATGAAGATAACTGGAGAGTACCCACGCATGATCCAAGAAATTGGATGCCACCAAGGCAAAACAACATGCCAACTACTCAATTTCGATCTCTACCACATCAACACCATCCCACAGATGATCAAAGGGAAACCAGGCGATCCAATCCGATACCTATCCCTAGAATCATTCCTGATAACGCATATGGTGAAAGAACTGGTATAGAAATCGAAACAGATCTTCAAAACCATACACAGGATACAACTCCAACAAATTTATTGGATGATCCTGATAACATGTATGAATCTCTCTCTATAATAACTCAACCCTTCTCCGAACACTGGATCAAATTCCACCTCAATGCTGCCATCACGAATATTGACATACCCAAACAATATCGTGACATACAGAAGCTTCCACTATCTGAACAAGAAAACTGGAATATAGCAATGAAGGAGGAGATCCAATCATTCAAAGAACGCAAAGTTTGGGATCTGGTAGATCTGCCAAAGAATCGTCAAGCCATCAAAGGGAGATGGACATATGTTAGGAAACCTCCGTCAAGGGAATTTCCCCAAGGACGCTATAAAGCCCGCTATGTCGCAAAAGGCTTTACACAAGTCTTTGGTATTGACTATGAAGAAACCTTTTCACCCGTTGCTCGGTTCGAAACCCTGCGATTACTTTTAAGTCTAGCTGCCTTATATGATTGGGAAATCGAGTCTTTAGATGTCAAGACAGCATTTCTCTTCGGAGAATTAGACAAAGAACTATACATGGTTCAACCAGAGGGTTTCATTCAAAAGGGTCAGGAAACAAAAGTTTGTCGACTAAGAAGAGCTATCTATGGCCTTAAACAAGCTGCTCTTCAATGGAATAAAGCCTTACACAAGTCTTTAATCCAAATGGGTTTCAAGAGAAGTAGTGCCGATCCAGGCACATATTACAAGATAGAAGGAAACGATATAATCATCATGATTATATACATTGACGATGCTCTTTTCATGGGTAGCAACAGGAGCAAAACACTTCAAGCCAAAAAGTTTTCATGAAGAAATGGGAATCTAGAGACCTTGGAGAAGCAAAAGAATATTTGGGAATGAGGATAACAAGAGATAGGAAACAAAGAACAATCTCCCTCGATCAAATCTCTTACGCAAACAAAGTCATCAAACGCTTTGGACAAGAGAATTGCAAACCTACCTCCATTCCTCTACCAACAGGATATAATCCTAAACCCAATATTCATGAAGCCAATCCAACTCTTCGCAGCAAGTATCAATCAGTCATCGGATCATTGCTCTACATCATGCTTGGCTCTCGACCAGATATCTCATATGCAGTCATCAAAATGTCCCAATTTTCCACAAATCCATCAGAAGAACATTTGGATAAAGCGATGTACATCGTCAAATATCTTTCATCACATCCAAATCTAGCTCTTCAATACAATGGAAATGGAAATAATAACGGGATGATCGCATATTGTGATACAGACTGGGCAGGCGATATAGAAACATCCAGATCCACAACTGGATATGTCATTTCTCTTGCCAATAACCCAATCTCCTGGTTAACAAGACGCCAGAAGAGAGTTAGACTTTCATCCACTGAAGCAGAATACTGCGGCATGACAGAATGTGCCAAACAAATTCAATGGATTAGAAATGTCTATTCTGATCTCAAAATCAAACTTGGTCCTATACCAATGTGTGTAGACAACCAAGGAGCTATGTTTTTAGCCCAAAATCCTGCACAAGAAGGATGAACCAAACACATCCGAAAGGATGATCACTATATTCGAGAAGCTATCAAATTCGGTGAAGTTAAACTATACTATGTGCAAACTGGAGAACAACACGCAGATATGTTCACCAAGAATCTGGGCAAAATCAATTTTGAGAAAGGAATCAAATCCATCGGTCTCATACAATATCCCATCTCATGAATATTCTAGCATGGAGGAGTGTTGAGAATCTGATTACCTAATCAAGATTCTAAGAATATTCTAAGGTTTCACCTTCTTAACT
Organism: Spongiforma cf. squarepantsii; assembly: GCA_038094135.1. Classification (NCBI taxonomy): domain Eukaryota; kingdom Fungi; phylum Basidiomycota; class Agaricomycetes; order Boletales; family Boletaceae; genus Spongiforma; species Spongiforma cf. squarepantsii. The sequence continues at coordinate 2,034 of JBBPTK010000072.1, read as the reverse complement.
TTCATCTGGAATATTCTATGCTATTCATATTCATACTTACATAATCATCTAGAACATTCTATTCTAGAACATTCTATATGATATCATATGACGTCATAGTTCCAGACCATGACATCATAGATAAGGATGAGTCACATTTCATATTCTATGACTCACCCGATAAGAGCTATTTATCCTATTGGATACTATTAATACTCTTATCTCTAACCCAGGGTCAAGGGTAACATAACCCTATACCCTATTTCAAATTTACCTTTTATGTATGCTATACAGTAAACAAGTACAAACACACTGTAGAGTATATATACTAGAGGGATTCCCCTCTAACAATAACGACTTCAGTTGTTCCTTCTCTCTCACAACTTTCAACACACTACAGGACCTAGTCCTTCTAAACCCTTTCTGTTCCTAAAACAAACCAAGTAAGTAGAGTTTCCTCTACTAAGGGTATTACCCTTTCCCTTTCCTATTCTGGTACTAGTCAGGAGTTTTACTCCGACTATTACACTGGTGTACCAGTCTAAAGGACTGCGCTAGAGGATACATTCTGTATTCCTTTAAGGGTTGCCTCAGGACTTCTCCGGCGAGGGAAAGGATGCCAATCATTGGATGATGGCAATGAAGGCCTACTTCACGATGAACGAGGTGCTTTATAACGATGATGCACGAGTGCTCGTCTTTCTCAACAAGATGATAAAGGGGAATGGAGTCCCCTTTGCTGAAGGGTGGTATACAAAGATTAGCGACCCTGCCACAACGCCTGCCAATCGGACCTTTAGCAAGGTACTCGAGGACTTTCAGGCGACATTCTTCCCTTTCAATATTAAAGAAGAGGCCTGAAGGAAACTTCGTGCTCTCAGACAGAATACCAGGGACAGCGAAGGGGGTTTCCAGAAATATGTATCAGAATTCTGCCTACACTCTGCCCGTGCTGGGATTACCGACCAGCTGATGCTCCTAGACTATCTGGTCACAGGGATGGACGTGAAGATAGTGGAGAAGATATTGAGTCAGCAAACTCAACCAGTTTCTGCCGAGGAATGGATTACCCAGGCAGCCAAGTATCATGCCCAGCAACGAAGGATCGCTGATATCCAAGCTGGAAGGGGAGGAAACTTTCAGAAGCCCTCCAGGGACCCAAACGCGATGGATGTAGACGCTATCCGCCTAATGCCTGTGGATAGAGCTCGACACCTCAAAGAGAACCAATGCTTTATTTGCCACAAGGTCAGCTGCTCTTCCAGAAACCACCCTCGCCCACCTAGGTCACCGTACGCTACCCCTAGGACCCCCACTACTACGGTCAAACCACGCACTTGGACTAGAGCCGTTGAAACCTCTAGCACTGACCAACTTGGACAAATGTCTGACCTTGGACAGTATCTGAACAAGATCTTCACCAATTGGAAGGTTCAAAAGTCGGAGCTTCTTAAAGTACTTCAGACGGTTTACGACGAAGAACCAACTTCTCCAATTCCAGATATCGATCCAGACATCGCCATGATAGAGGAACTGAAGGATGACGAAATTCCAACCAAGGATTTTTAAATGGGAAGGGTAGGACAGCAGTTACCACTTCCCCAACTCTTGCTCGTGTAATTTGTACTTCACCAAATGCCAGGTCAATACAACTCCCCATTCTCCTCTCTGCATTTGGACAAGCAAAATCTGTTGCCAATAAAGCCTTGGTCGATTCCGGAGCCACAGGGAACTTCATCCATCAAACTATCGTATCCAAATTCAACCTCCCTCTGGTAAAACTTGCAAAGCCTATATCCGCAGCCAACGCGGACGGATCACTCAACAAGAACGGGGTTATCCGACACAAAACCACCTTACAGCTCACTGTCGATGGTACCACTGCTCCAATCACTCTCTTTGTCCTAAACTGTGGAAAAGAGGAAGTACATCAGTAAAATACATGATGTGTGAATCATTCATAGTTGCTGATAGAGTTCCATAGGCTTATACTATTTTCCATAGTTGTACAAAGCATCAGAAACCTTGCAAGCAGGCCAAAGCTCACTAGTAAAC
>JBBPTK010000071.1:0-35408 GCA_038094135.1 Spongiforma cf. squarepantsii | reverse complement strand
CGACCTAGATTCGTCAGCCGGCAAATCTTCGACGTTGGCATCTGCAGACCCTGAAAATAAAGCTGAGTAGGAACCGATCGATGCGACTGTACACGCTTACCTTCGTTGCGAACAATAAACTGAACGCGCCGGTCATCCAAGAATAACGCACGATAGATTTTCTCCGTGTCTTCTGCGCTGAGGCTGTACACACCCTTGTCGCTCTCACGAACAACATCCGTAGGCCAGTTGGCAATCGCGTATCCCCTCTTGTGCAGCTCCCCTTCGAGAGTGGACCATGGTAGACGATCTCTGGGTAAAGTAAACCCAATTTCGCCTGTATGCGTAGTGATCATCAGTCTGCGAAATCCGTCGCAATGGTGGTAGCACGCACGAAGCATGTCAGCCAATTTATGTTTGATTTTGTTAATCTTTTTGATCTTCCTGGGGTCCGCACTCCTTGTAGATCGAAACACCGAAATTGAAGGCTCGGCTCGAGGAACCGCCCTGTGGAAGAGAAATAAAGTCGGCGTGATATCGGAGGATGAGCACACCACAAGCTATGGAAACGGCTTACGGAGTAGCGACCACTGATATAACATTGCACTCTGGGCTTGGTCCAGATCCTGATGTATTTGAAGTGGGGTATGCGGAGTTGGAAGGAATGGGATTGTGAGGGACACGAAGCCCAATTGAACTGGCCAGACTAAACTGAGAAAGCTAGGTGATTATATGTGGGCAGGAGAAAAATAATCGTACTAGTTTCTGTAGTTCGAGGTTGAGCTTGTGCTGACGTTCATCGAGCGTAAGAGAAGTGTCGAGAATGAGGGAGAACAAATCGATTCGATTGGACCTGGAGAATGGCGTCGATGCTATATACTTGTTCTGATAGTCGAGGGCTGGATGGAGACTGGGAACGGAAGAATTTGCAGAAACATGTTGATGAACCGCCTTTGAAAGGGGTCAGAACACACAAGCAATTTGCAACTTGCAGCTACCCACGCCAGCATTGAGACCCGATAGTTGTTCTGCATTGGAGGCTCGGATGGAAGGAGAGCAAGGCGGAGGTGGGCGGAGGAGAGGCACTTGTTTGCTGCATGTAGTTTGGCGTGGCAAGTCGAAATGAGCATGAGAAAGTTCCTGCGGAAGCTGAGAACAAGTGATGAGTATGAATGTGAAGACGGCAGAGGGGGGTCATCACCTTGTTTCTGACGACAAGATTTGAACGAGGTGCTCGCCATAAAGACAACTGTTTATTTCCTCCGGACCACACGGATTCACCGGAGGGGGAGAAGCAAACCGTGTACACAAAACTGGAATGTTTGAGAGGCTGACCAATGGGTTGTCCAGAAGTTGAATCCCAGAAGCGAACAGTTTGATCCAAAGACGCGCTCGCTAATACGGATCCATTTGGAGAGAGGGAGAGAGAATAGATCTGGTCGGTGTGACCCGTCCAAGGTTCTCCGATTGGTTGTCCCGTTTCGGAGTTCCAACAACGAATCGTTTTGTCGTACGAAGCGGAGAAGAGCCTTTTGCCATCGCGTGACCACAGCACATAGGTGATCTCCTCCGTGTGGCCTTTCAACGGGCCAAGGACGAGTGCGTCACTTTCCACATCACAGATACGGATATCCCTGCTGAAGTCACTGGTGACACCAGCAATTTTGTCGCTACCAGGGGAGAACGCCATGGACCCTGTGTACCCTTCCACTGTCTTCACCAAGTCCCCATCCAGGGTGTAAATACGTGTCGACAGGCCTCTCACCGCAACGAGTCGACCATCTGGAGAGATTGAGAGCGAAACGAGAGGAGACTTACTCAAGTGAGTCCATTCGTTAAGCAATCCACGCGATCTAACGTCCCATACCCTGATGTGATCCCAAGACATGCTGACAACCTTGGCACCATCCTTGGTCACGGCAAGATCCACTACGCGATCGTGCTTCGCCGGATTCCCTTCTTCTCTCCCGCCTTCCAAATCCCAGACCTTCATAATATAAGTTCCAAGCCCGGACAAGGTGACGAGTTGCCGTCCAGAATGTAGATACTCCATACTCCAGATGCAATCATCCGTCGAGATCTCTCGAAGCGGGAGTTGAGGCGCAATGTCGTCATCCGAGTCTGACGATGTGTCGCTTGACATGATGGGTCAGGGTTGTCGGCCGTGGGTTTACTGTCAGAGCGTAGAAAAGGTGCGTAACGAAACACTGAGCAAGAGAATGGGCTATTCGTCGCATTTATTGACCACTACAGCATATGTGCCACGAATCCACGACGCAGTCGCGAGGCAATGAGGTACGTGACATGCTCAACGTTAATTTCATTACTCGGCTGAGCTGTGTCAGACCCGACGTGACAACACTAAAACTCCAAACAAGAAAACAGCATTTGGAAGAACTAAACCAACAGAGAAGTATATCAATCCATCTTCCATTCAACTAGACCCCGACCTAACGTATCGTCAATACATGTCATCTCAAACTGCATTTCCGTTTCCTTCGGCCCAACCGAACAATGCCGCCAGCGGGAGCGCCAGCACGACTCTTAATTGTTGAATGGTAATCTGCAGGTGCAATCTGAGAGCCGAACCTTTCTTCCCGGGTGGGCTATGACCCGGTTCGATTCAACGTAGATACTACAGATTCCGAGTCGATGCGAATGTCCTTGTAATATCATCGACGTCTTTTCCAATATGTGTAAATTTATCGGGAACTGGGCATTCAGGGTTTCATCTGGTCCCTACCAACATGTTGCTGCAGAATGAAAACGTGACCTCGTCATGCAATGTGGCAACGTGCCAATCGAGATCTGGGCCAGGAAAAGCCGAAGAAGCACCGAGAACTACAAACGGATGCTGCGGTCCCTGGCCGATGATGTGAGACTAATTCACACCCATTTATCATGCTCATCATCCTCCGCTACCATCTATAGTATTTTTCTTGGTTGCTCTGGACAACAATGCCTCTGCATGCCATCCTACACCCACGAGGTGTCCGGCAAGCGTGTGATCCCTGAGGTGACGACAAGCTTCTCGAAAAACAGGCACATTCAAAAGGCAGTCCATATAAGTCTTCTTATCCCATCCTCATCGTCTCATCAACGCACTGCACTTGTCTTCGATCTTAATGCGCGAGATTGTTCGCGATCACCCATGCAATGATATGGTTGCCCTATCATTGAACATAGAATGCAACTCCGAGCCTCCGATTGAAAGTCACACATTCGAGTTACTCATCCAGACAGACACAGATTTCTTTTTAGTTCGCTACATCATCCAACGATCAGTCAGGGTCGAGCTCGTAAACAAATCTGTTCTGCATACATACTGTACACTTGTTATAGTTCACACAACTTGAAGGTGCCCTAGGCTGGCCCCGTTCCTGATTGTTACTCCGCACTAGTCTCGGCACTAGACTAACTCCGCACTTTCCCGCGCACGCTGCTCTGGTGTTCTGCACATCCATGCGGCAACACCTACACGCGCTGTCCTCGGCGTCTTGTCCTCCTGTGCTGCATTGTCTGTTACCAGCGCCCTCGCTTTCACCATTCCGTCCTGTCATCTCTTCCCTCAGTGTATCGAGGGACAGCATGCTGCCGCAATTATGCCTCGTTCTCGCTTAGGCTGCAAGGAGTGAACATCGTTCCCTCGCATGGTCACCTTGTTCGATCGTTTGCCTTATGGCATCTGTTTCTTAGAGGCTATTACACGCATAGGCATTCATTCCCTCCTCTAGTTCGTTCGCTCTCCTTCTCTCTCCTCTTTTTCAGTCCCCAACACTGCCCGCCTACCACAAGGTTGTGTGTTGTGCATAATGATATGTCATGCAGATGTGGGGACTTACAGACGCTAACCCACTTCACTGGTATGTTGTTTCTTCAGGCAGCTCGGCGCTGTAAAATCTAGCCACCTTTGCCAACTTGGGCTAGTGTTTCGGTCTTCTTCAGAGGACATGCAAATATTCGAAATCTCTGGCTGTTTCTCTGTGTCCTAAGATGATAATAGTAAGCCGACCTGGGTCGCAATGAGCAGCACACAATTGATATACGATCTCATATAATGCATGATCATACTCATCATCATGGTCTTTCTAAAATTAGTAAATTTACAATGATCCGGTGTCGGATGGTCTGCATTGATCATGATCATGAATCATGATGCATGAGATCAGGGTAGAAAAACGGGACTTCATACACGTGCAGTACGCCGTTCATCAAAACCGTCACAAGAATTACTTGAAGAAGGAAGAGGAGGATGAGGATCACGAATGGGGTAATTATGTCCGAAAACCCGGTTGTGGACTCATGTGTCTGGAAGTGCAATCGCCGCCATCATCATCCAAGTTTTCCGTGCATATTCACATCGGATCTCCGCCCTGCCTACTAGGAACCTAGATCTATAATTTATGATTGACGACCTCGAGAACATATGTACAGCACGTGTGACATACTTACGTCTCAGAGAGCCACCTCAAGCAATAACCATTTAAGTCTACTTTGCTCATCGTCATCATCTCACTCACCTGCGGCTCAACGGGTCTCATGTCACACCAAGGTTTAAGTCTCCCTGCGTTACTAAAAAAAAAAGAGAACATCCGAAATGGCGTCACACAACACTATTGCCTTAGTCTGCTACCAATCCAGGCGATAAACTCGAGTTATCATCATCCTACATTTCCTTATTGACGCGTCGTCCTGTTCCCGTCCCGTCCTTCCCTAGTATTCATTTTACTTGCACTGCAATAGAGGGGACCAACTGTGCTTCATCAGTTTACTTAAACCCCACTCGACCGGTGGAAATGTACCATCGACCACCCCACTGAACAAACCCACATGTGTACCCATACACTTTCCACCGTGCTAAGAATCATTTCAAACATATTCGAGTCTGCAGCCGCATACCTACTCGGTCTTACTTTACATGACATGATGTGCTCATCGTCTGATTTTGAAGACGTCAAGGCAGCTTTGAACGATCGCACAGACTGGTCCATCGAGTGAGTGAGCCTGTCCACCTGCACCCTCAAGTACTGTGTCTCACCGGTCGCCATGATCCCATGCAGTTTCGCACTTGTTTCACGTAGGAAGCTCATGTTTGCTGCACACGACCGATGATCCAAACTAACGATGCATATGCCTCATAGCATTCACCTCAACAATGGAAGCTACTTTTTCATGCTGAGCACGCTCTGTCTCTTGTTCATGGCAGAGAACATACGACTCGGTTTTGGACGGCTCTCCGCCCCAGCGCTCAAGGTATCCTCACTGTCCACATCTGGCCTTTTCCTTCTCTGACGTGATCATGATTACTCGAACTTGATGATCCAGGAATGTGCCAAGCGAATGGGCTACGTCACGTTATCCCTCCTCCTCGCCGTCCTTGACGTGGGCTTCGTCATGGTCCGCATCGCTGGATTGGTTGCATTATCCGGCTATCCTGCAGTTGCCGCACTTCTTGTCCTTCTCAGCATGTCGCCTTTGGCGATCATCCCAGCACTAGCTTATATCGCAGGTCTCTTCAAGCGGAACCAGCATAATTCCGGAGCAGAATTAGACGCGGAACCCGAGAGAATTGGGAGTGATGCTGCGTAAAGCCGTCGTGTGACCGAACTGTTATTTGAGAGTAGTAGAAGCTTACTTTGTCCAATGCAACTACTCTCGCAAGTCGCTGAGGGTGCGATCTCAGCACGTTTCGATCAACCATATGCTGTGACTTCAGCGAAACTGCGCACTCGAGTTCTTGTTATAGATAGGAACGCGGCAGAGACAGGTATGGAAGGACGGGATGGACGTGTTAGAGCAGCAGACATAGTGTCATCGAAATACATATGTGGACCTCGATAAGCCTTGAACGTTGAACGTTTGTAGGTGCATAGAGAGATGGGGCATTCTTCCCAACGGCCCTTGCGGATAAAAATGCTGATTTATTCGCAAGCACTAGACAGATTGCTACACACGGCCCGGAGGAACTTTTCAGAACTAGAAGCGTTTGGGTGTGGAAAAGATTGAAGAATGTTAAAAGTTTGATCTCATGCACTGCCACTTCAATAAATCACTCTCAGATCAGCTCCGACCAAAATCTGCCTTCTTTGGTTCTGTGACACTGAGTATTTAACGCTACAGCTTCGCTACACTTTTTGAATTGGTAGTGTGGGATAGCTTGGAAGGCCAGGCCAACGGCTTCCATGTGATGTCTGCACCGGCATCAGAATGAGTCTGTACGATCCATTGTTCGTAGCGATTGTCGCTGTCCAATACATGTGATCATACCTGACCATCTTCGTCCCATGCGGTTTCGTCACTTCTCCTTTGCATAGGGGGCGTAAGCAATACCCCAACTGATCGTACTCAACCTGTCCATTTTAGCAACGGCACCTACAGTTAGTTTATACCATCAGCATGTCAGCCTAGTAGACAGCTTCCAAACCGGTGTGCGAACGGCGGCTCGTGGCACGATCTGCTCGATGTGTCTATGGACGTTCAACCATACAAGGGTGCAAATGATTTCACAGATGTAGATGACATCGACAAGAAACCAGTTGTTTTCTGTACTGTACATTGACAACCAGCTCGCTGCACAAATTATGACATGATCTAGGTTGCAGCTAGAGCAGTCTATATGCGCTGCCTCTTTGGAGACTGTCTTACATATGGTTCCATTTCTATCCTGGATGGTCCCATGTAAACCTCTGCCCCAGAACGCACACCTAGCGTTACGATTGAGAAGATAGTTCATTGAAATACAGAACTATTCATCTACCTTTCAGTTCCTGTGGAAAGAGCGAACGAAGAGATGGCAAAGATAGGGGATTATGTGAATCACTGCGTGAAGATGGATATCTTAATACAAATTGAAATGCTCGACGATAAACTACTCACATCTGGCTGGAAGCAGCATCGTATGGTCTTATGTATTCACGAATAGACTTTGAGTGCATGACAATGGTCTGACTAAACACACTTACCTTTTATGATGCTCTTTCTGAGTTGTGCCAACAGCTGTTTGCAACTCATTCATGATCTCCTGGCTAGGAGATGGCTCCAAAGACGACTCCACATTTGAGTTCCAGGGCAATATATCGCTGGAAGGTGATTCGAAACACGAGCAAAAGAACCCGTCAATGACGGGGATTATGTCCTCCATATCGGGTCTTTCCTGTACTGGCAACCAACAAGACTCGATCAAATTCCAGTGCAAGTCCTCAATTTGTCGGGAGGCTGGACGGGATGGCTTGAGACCCTTGTAGAGGCGCAGGATAACCGCCGCGTCATCTCGGACTTCCGACCAAGGGTGTTCTCCTGACAATACCTACAAGAGGTGAGTACGGAGCATGCTTCTCTTGTCAGCAAACTCACCTCCAGAGCTATACAACCGAATGAGTATACATCGCTCTTGGTTGTTCTGCAAACTTGACTTTCTGGATCGATCTGCTCTGGCGCGGTCCAACGCAACGCCCCATGACGTGTCGTGGATCGTTGAAGATAGTTTAATATTTCGGGTACGTTCCCCACCAGAGACGAATAGCCGAAATCAACCAATCGAGCAGTGCAGTCAGCATCAACGAGCACATTGTTCTATCCGAAATTTGATGAGAGTGAGACGGATATCGCTACAAAGACTCACGCAATTCAGATCTCCATGTATGACGGGACCCGGAAATTGAAAGCAATGCACTGGGAGAGTTAGATATTATTGCTAATTGAGATTATAAGAACGACCTACAGTACTCAAGCCCACTGGCAATATCCGACATCTATCACTCAAGGTGAGGAAAAGGCCATATGAAGATTAAAATAGGTACGTGCAAACTGGATTCTTTGCTCGGTACTCAGATTGTCATCATGGTTCGCTAAGAATTCATGTAGAGATCCGTTTTCCATCCACAGGGATACCAGTGACATGGAGCCCGAGAGTCCAAAGCCATAAGCAATGCCAAGGAATGGAACAATATTTTTATGTTCAAGTCTCCTCCAAATCCCGAGCTCTCGATGGAGCATCTAGAACAAAGAATCAGAACATACTTTTACTCGTCCCATGTATAATCACCTTTTCGGATCTGCCACTGATGTTCTGCTTGGAGTCCTCCATTGAAAAGTTGAATCGCAGAGCTTTGACTGCTACCTAATATGAAGAATAAATAACAATACCTACAGGATGCTACCAGGCCAACCTTCGTCGGAATTGAACTGCCGTGATAAATGCACCTATAGACATCGCCGAAACTCCCCCCTTTGGAATATTGGTTTTCGATTTTGACAAGATGAGCAGTGAGGTTGGGTGGCAAGGGGAATTGAGAACTAGAAAAGTTTCAAGCAGTGTTAGCAAATGTTGGCATTGAGCTACGAGAATGTAACATGCATACCGATGAGAAAGTTGCTGCAAAAGCAGAGAACAAGTGATGAGTGTGAATGTAAAGACAACGGAGGAGGATATCACCTCGTCATTGATGACAAGATTTGAATGAGGTGCCTCCCACAGATATAACTTGCAATCTCCTCCAGACACAACAAATTCACCGGATGGGGAGAAACAAACCTCACGCAACGGAATGGAATGCCTAAGAGGTTGTCCGATGGTTTGACCAGAAGCTGTATCCCAGAAACGAACAGTGCAGTCAAAGGAAGCACTGGCAAGGATAGATCCGTCTGGCGAGAGGGAGAGAGATTCTGGAAAGCTGGTGTGACCTGTCCAAGGTTCCCCAAATTGTTGACCTGTTTCGCAGTTCCAACAGCGAATCGTTTCGTCTTGCGAAGCAGAGAAGAGCCTTTTGCCATCGTGTGACCACAGCACACAGTCAATGCAATACTTGTGGCCTTTCAATGGGCCAAGGACGAGTATGCCGCTTTTGACATCGTAAACTTTGATTTCCTTGTAGCCCCAGCCTTCCGGCCCATCCGCGAAGGTGGTACACGCAACTTTGTGGCCATCTGGAGAAAAAGAGATGATCCTCTGGGCCATAACTTCACCGACATCGATCGTGGTGAGGTGCACTCCATCCATCAAGGTGTAAATATACACTGACGTTGACGTCCAACCAGAAATTGCAACAAATTCATCGTCTGGTGAAATGGCAATTAGGGCAAAACCCAGATCCAACAAATTGCGTGCATGTCTCCATTCGTTCAGAAGCCTGTGCGTTCCAGTGTCCCACACTTTGACCTGTTCTTCGTCTATAGCGATAACCTTCATACCATCCCTGGTCACTGCAAGAGCCCGTGCTTCAACCTGTTTCATCGGCTTCCCTTCCTCCTTGCCAAGTTCTAAATCCCAGATCCTCACACTCTCAGAACCAGTCATGGTGACCACCCGTCGTCCGTCCAGAAACGTCACTTTGGTGAAGTGATTTACATCCTTTGAGACCTCTAGAATTAATTTGGGTGCGTGGGGACCATCCAGCTCTTGCAACATCTCTCTTGACACGATGGCAAGGAAAGGCAGTTGGTGTTGAGTGCAGTTTCTTGTCGCGTGGTTGGAAAGGTGCGTGGTGAACAGAGTAAAGCTTATCAGGGAGAGAAAATACTCAAAGTTGCTCCATAGTTACCACACTTATCCTTGACGTAAATGAGGGCAGTGACTTGCACTAGCAGAGGGATCATGCTTCTGCCACCTTCGCTTCCTTGGCAAGACAGCATGATCCACTCATAACATATGCAATGTGTTGGTATTTACTTCAAGACGTAGGACAATGGATTGTATGCAATGGAAACGATCTGAAATCGTAATAACTACTCTACTAATGATCCCCGAGCGATTTCTCATAGTGACATCCAAGTTGAAAGAAGAGGGTTTGTCACTCACGATCTCATGATCCTTCACATACTTGGTTGTGAAACCTTCCTTTCAATCAGGGCATTTTGCAGTTAGGTAATGCATGGAAACTGTGCTCCTGTTCTCCATGAGGTCAGTTATTCTTCCTGAAAACGAAATGTACAGCATGTCACGTACATTGAATAACTTCCAACTCTACCGACTGCGCATGTTGAGGAGGACTTGATCGAGGTCCAGATTCATGTAGGACGTGAATAAGAATCTGGATTGTCTGACCTTTGACACGCACAAATGAACTTGAGCACTCGTACATCGGCCATGAGCCTGTTGAAGCGGAGGGGGTTCGTCCGGCTTGGAAGGAAGAGATAGTATTCTCAGAGAAAGTACCGAGCGCCGGAGTAATGCAGAGTACGACTTGAGTGCTCTGCTCAGTGCTTCAACAAGCTGGAAGCGGCGACAATGATCTTGATAGAAGCGATCATCTGCATTGGGAGCTACAGTATGTGTGAACTCTCCACTTACATCGACACTCGACACAACTGTCAAACACGCAACACTATCAGGGTCCAGGAAATCGCCAGAGACTCAAGTACACAATCCATTACCGTCTTCATGTGCACTCCTAGAGGTCTCATCATCACCCTGTTATATACGTAGCATTTTTTATGTATAGGCCGCAATTAATGAGAAACATATATGCACCTAGTTAATACGATGTTTCTTCTGAGTTCGTTCTCCATAGGTTTCCGTAGTGTCCACTCTGAACCTCAGTTGTTTGTCTGCAGTGTGCACACCAGGACAATGGCCCAAGCTCGGTCCACCCGACCAAGACTCATTAGGAGGCGAGTTCACAGTGCTCCCTGGAGGTAAAATTGCAATAAGAACCAATCGATGCGAATGCTTTGCTTACCTCCGCTGCAAAGGACGAACTGAACACGTAGTTCGTTTGAGAATAACGCATGATACAGCTTTTCCGTATCTTCTGCACTAAGGCTATACACTCCTTTATCGCTCTCGCGAATAACACCCGTAGGCCAGTTGGTGATCACATATCCCCTCTTCTGCAGTTCCCCTTCAAGAGTGGACCATGGTAGACGGTCTCTGGGCAAAGTAAACCCAATTTCGCCTGTATACGCAGTGATTATCAGTCCATAAAAAAGTTTCTACATTGGTGGTAGCACTCACGAAGCATATCGGTCAATTGGTGTTTGATTTTGTTAATCTTTCGGATCTTCCTAAGGTCTCCATTTCTTGTAGATCGGAACACCGTGGTTGAAGGCTCGGTGCGAGGAACCACTCTGTGGAAGAGAGATGAAGTTAGCTTGATATTGGAGGATTGGTCCACAACGAGCCAAATACATTTGTACTACGACGTGTTAGTAAAAGGCTTACAGCGCTACTGACGTAACATTGCAACCGGGACTTAATCTCGATCCTGAGGTATTTGATGTGACGGATGCCAAGTTGGAGGAAGGGATGAGGTTAGAAGGGACACGAAGGCCATTTGAAGTTGCCAGATCAAACTGCAAGAAAGTTAGCGAACATAGGTAGACAGGAAGGAAATGGTGGTAGTACTAGTTTATGTAGCTCGAGGTCGAACTTGCGCTGACGCTCATCGAGTGCAAGAGAGGTGTCGAGAATGGTAGAGCACAAATCGATTCGATTGGACTCAGGTGATGACATCGATGGTATAGACTCTCTCTGATGATTGAGGATGGGATGGCGATTGGGCATGGAAGAACTTGCAAGGAAATGTTGGTGAATCACCTTTGCGAATGTGTCAAAACACAGAAGGAACTCGCAGCTTACAATCACCCACAGCAGCATCAAGGCCCGATGGTGGTTCTGCACCAGAGAAGGCTCTGATGGAAGAAGAGTAGGGCGGAAGTGGGCGGAGAAAAGGCACTTGTCCGCTGCCAATAGTGTCAAGTGGCAAGTCGAAATGGGCATGATGTTCCTGCAAAAGCGGAGACCGGGGTGATGAGTATGAATGTAAAGATAACGGAGGAAGATCATCACCCCATCGCTAACAACAAGATTTGAACGAGGTGCCCGCCACAAACACAACCTGGAATCTCCTCCCGAGGCAACGAATCCACCAGAGGGAGAGAAGCAAACCGTGTTCACACAACTAGAATGTTTGAGGGGTTGTCCAATGGGCTGACCAGAAGTTGCATCCCAGAAACGAACAGTAAAATCAAGGGATGCGCTCGCTAAGATGGATCCATCTGGAGAGAGGGAGAGAGAGGTTATCCTGTGGGTGTGACCCGTCCAAGGTTCTCCGATTGGTTGCCCCATTTCGGAGTTCCAAAGTCGAATCGTTTCATCGACTGAAGCAGAGAAAAGCCTTGTGCCATCGTGTGACCACCGCAAGCAGGTGATCCCACCGGTATGGCCTTTCAATGGACCCAGGGAAACCGTGCCGCTCTCGACATCATAAACTTTGATCCTTTCGTCAAATTGCGTGCAAGTGAAACTACATGCAACTCTGTGGCCATCTGGGGAAAAAGAGATCGTCCACACTTGAACTTCACCTATGTTGATCGAGATGAGCTGCATCCCTTCCTTCAAAGTGTAGATATCTATTATCCTACCACCCCAAACTGCAACGAGTTGTTCGTCTGGTGAAGTGGTAATTACTACAAGTTCCGAATCCGGCCAATTGCTTGTGTGTGTCCACTCGTTCAAAAGCCTGCGCGATCTGGCGTCCCACAGTTGGACCTGGTCTTCGTCTATGGTAATGATCTTCGTACCATCCTTGGTCGCAGAAAGATCCCCTAATTCACCACATTTTAACGGCTTCCCTTCCTCCTTTCCATGTTCTAAATCCCAGATCCTCGCGTCAGTATTACTCACGGTGGTCAACCATCGTCCGTCGAGGAATACCACTTCATAGAAGCTATAATCATTCTCTGAAATCTCTAGAACCAGCTTGGGCACGTGGTAACCATCCAACTCTTGGGATATCTCTCTTGACATGACGGCGTTAGGAAAGGAAGCTGGTGTTGAGTGCAATTTCCTGTTGCAAGATCTGGAAAGATGTGTGGTGAAGACAATGAGGGAGAGAGAAGATGCTCAATGTTTGGTGCACAGGTACATTTGTATTTGAACGTACTAAATGCGAGGCAGTGTAGTACCATGCTGTGTCTTGGACAACTTGTACACATTGATATGTCAACATTTTGATGCGCCGGTCCTGGTACTTTAGAACATTCCAGACTTGCGGCTCGTCCCTGTTTCGACTCGGAGAATACTTGGCACTAGGCATTCATTTACTATGACCCCGGCCGATTACAATAACATCTGCTCTGCAGGATACCGGGGTTCTGGCAAAAGACCTCCAAACTGGTCTGTTGGAAGGTGAGGGCCTCGATCTCAACTGACTTCTTTAATGCACCATCATTTACCACCATCTGCTTGCCAGTCCTGCCTGCAGCCCTTCACTCACAATGCAAACGCTTATTTTCGACGTGTTCAAGACTATGAAAAGAGACTGAATCATATACTTCATGCAAAACGACGTGCTCCTCGCTGAACTTTGAGGATGGATGGTTCAAGAGATAGTGAGGTTGACTGTCGCCGTCCGATACAATCATATTTGACCGTATTCGTCCCATGTAGTTTCGCTGCTTCTTTGCGTAGGCCCTGAACATAACTAATACCCTCAAATATCCCAACTGGTCGCGTTCCGAGTGTCCGTTTTAGCAATGATACTTACAACTGATGTTACTGTCAGCACGTCAGCGATGAGACAGCTTCCGAACTTGTGTGCAAACAGCGGCTCTCACGATCTGCTCGACGTGTCTATGGACGTTCAACCAGACAAGGATGCGGAAGATTTCACAGACGTAGATGACATAGATGAGAAACACGTTTTCTATACTATACATTGACTAAGGACTTGGAGCACAACTAATTCGCTGCGCAAACTACGACATGATCTAGATAGCAACTAGAGCAGTCTAGATACGCTGCCTCTTTGGAGATTGTTCTACACGGTATGGCTCCATTTCTATCCTGGATGGACCCATGTGAACCTCGGCCCCAGAACGCGCGCCTAGCATGGTCACAATTGAGTCTCAAGACAGTTCATCCAAATACAGAACCATTCATGTACCTTTCAGTTCCCGTGGAAACAACGAACGAAGAGGTGGCAAAGATAGGGTATTATGCGAATCACTGCGTGAAGAAGATGGATATCTTCAACACAATTAAAATGTTTAATGATAAACTACTCACATTTGGCTGGAAGCAGCATCGTATGGTCTTATGTATTCACGAATAGACTTTGAGTGCATGATAATGGTCTGACTAAGCGCACGTACCTTTTATGATGCTCTCTCTGAGCTTTCCCAACAGTCGTTTGCGATTCATTCGTGATCACCTGGCCAGGGGATGGTCCCAAGGACGATTCCACATTTGAGATCTGGGTCAATATCTCGCTGGAAGGTGATTTCAAACACGAGCCAAAGAACCCGTCGATGACGGGGATTATTTCCTTCATGTCGGGTCTTTCCTGCACCGGCAACCAGCAAGACTCGATCAAATTCCAGTGCGAGTCCTCAATTGGTCTGGAAGCCGGACGGGATGGCTTGAGACCCTTGTAGAGGCGCAGGATAACTGCCGCATCATCTCGAACTTCCGACCAAGGGTGTTCTCCCGACAACACCTACGAGGAGATAAGTACCGAGCATGCTTCTCTTTCCAAAAACTCACCTCTAGAGCTATACAACCAAATGAGTACACATCGTTCTTAGTAGTTCTGCAGACCTGACTTTCCGAATCGATCTGTTCTGGTGCGGTCCAACGCAACGCTCCATGGCGTGTCGTGGATCGTTGAAGATAGTTCAACACTTCTGGAATGTTCCCCACCAAGGACGAATAGCCGAAATCAACCAATCGAGCAGTGCAGTCAGCATCAACGAGCACGTTGTTCTATCCGATATTTGATGAGAGTGAGACGGATGTCGTTATGAAGACTCACGCAATTTAGATCTCCATGTACGACGGGACTCGGAAGTTGGAAGGAATGCACTGGGAGAGTTAGATATTGTTGCCAATTGAGATTATAAGAACGACCTACAGTACTGAAGCCCACTGGCAATATCCGACATCTATTGTTCGAGATAAGGAAAAGGTCATATGAAGAGCAAAATAGATACGTGCAAACTGGATTCTTTGCTCGGCACTCAGATTGTCATCATGCTTCGCTAAGAATTCATGTAGAGACCCATTTTTCATCCACAGAGAAACTAGTGATGTGGAGCCCGAGAGTCCGAAGCCGTAAGCAATGCCAAGGAATGGGACAATATTTTTATGTTTGAGTCTCCTCCAAATCCCGAGCTCTCGACGGAGCATCTAGAACAAAAAATCAGAGCATACTTTTACTCGTACCATGTAGGATCACCTTTTTGGATTTGCTGCTGACATTCTGCTCAGAGTCCTCCATCGAAAAGTTGAACCGCAGAGCTTTGACTGCGACCTAAGATGAAGAATAAATAACGATACCTGCAGGACGTAGACCATGCCAAACCTCCTTCGGATTCGAACCACTGTGAAGCCAGCACCTATAGACATCACCAAAACTGCCCCCTTTGGAATATTGGTTTTCGATCTTGACGAGCTGAGCAGTGAGGTTAGGCGGTGAAGGAAATTGAGAACTAGAAAAAGTATCAAGCAACGTTGGCAGATGTTGGTATTGTGCTATGAGAATGCAACATGCATACCTGTGGATGCACATCTGCGGTTGCTGTCGATACACTTCACGAGGAGTAGAGTAGGGATTTGGGTGCTCCGATCGAATGGCGGGGGAATGCATGGATGACTGATAAAAATGTGAATGACGGCAGAACAAAAACTACATGGAGGCGACTACGCACCCCCGACAACAAGGCTCGTTCTGTCGGATTCTGTCTGCGCAGGAAGAGAATGGGTTGTTCTGTAGCGGGATCGCATGACAGGCCCGTCGGAAATGGGCAATGCAATCCGCAATCATCCACACTAGTATTGAGACCCGATGGTGGTTCTGCACTGGAGACTCGGATGGAGGAAGAGTAAGACAGAGGTGGGTGGAGGAGAGGCAATAGGTCGTTGCGATCGCTGATGACAAGATTTGAACGAGGTGTCCGCCACACACATAATTTGTAATCTCCTCCCGACGCAACGAATCCACCGGAGGGGGAGAAGCAAACCGTGTGCACAAAACTGGAATGTTTGAGAGGCTGACCAATGGGTTGACAAGAAGTTGTATCCCAGAAGCGAACAGTGTAATCACAGGACGCGCTCGCAAGGATGGATCCATCTGGAGAAAGGGAAAGACAGTTTATCAAGCTGGTGTGACCCATCCAAGGTTCTCCGATTTGTTGACCTGTTTCGGAGTTCCAACAGCGAATCGTTGCATCGTGTGAGGCAGAGAAGAGCCTTTTTCCATCCAGTGACCAGAGTACACAGGTGATCTCTCTTGTGTGGTCCTTCCATGGACCAAGAGCAAGTGCGCCACTTTCCACGTTATAAATACGGATGTTCCATCCAAAGAAGCCAGTGCCAACACATGCAATTTTGTCACTACCAGGAGAGAACGCCATGAACCCCGTGTACCCCTCCAAGGTGTTGACCCATTTCCCTTCCAGGGTGTAAATACGTGTTGGCTGGCCACGCACCGCAACGAGTCGACCATCTGGAGAGGTTGAGAGTGACCAAATGTGTAAGGACTTACTCGAGTGAGTCCATTCGTTAAGCAATCCACGAGATCTGACGTCCCACACCCTGATGTGATCCCGACCCATGCTGACAACCTTGGTGCCATCTCTGGTCACAGCTAGATCCCATACTCCATTTTGCATCATCGGATTCACTTCGCATCTCCCGTTTTCCAAATCCCACACCCTGGTAATACTAGTTCTAGTTCCAATTCCGGACAAGGTGACGAGTCGCTGTCCAGGAGGAAGATATATCAGCTTCCAGATACAATCTCTCGTCAGAATCGATTGAAGTGGGTGTCGAAGCACATTGTGGTCGTCCAAGCCTGGTGACATATCGCTTGACATGATGGTGTCAGCGTCAGCGTGGTCGGTTGTGGTTTACTGTCAGGGCGTAGAAAAAGTGGGTGACGAAAAACTGAGCAAGAGAATATCACATTTATTGACTACTACAGCATATATACCACAATGCAACCGCGAGGCAATGGGGCGCGTGGCATTCTCGACTTTATGTAATTTCATTACTTGGCTGAGCCTTAGGGTTGAACAAATTTAGTGATGCATGTGCAACAATTTGAGAGCCGAACCATTCTTTCCAGATCTTGGGAAGCTCAAGGTACCCATCGCATCCGGCATATGCTCTGACATGCGTATCCAAATGCTAACGTGCGCTGGCTTCCACAATAGAATGCGCTGAACATCTTGGTTATGTTGTGTCTTTCCTCCTTGCCTTTCCTGATCTCGGATTCGTGATCGTCCGCATCGCTGGACTGGTATCATTGTTCAGATACCCGGCTGTGGCTACGAGTGTCACTCTTGTCAGCTTGTCGCCTTTGGTCATCTTCAGCTGGGAAGAACCAGATACTGAACCAGCCAGGGTGGAAATGGAGCCTTCGTGATAACTGAGGACATCACGTTACCAAGTCTTGTGTCATATGTATATCTATGTACTATGATCGCTCGAATTCGCACCAAGATAATCAGGTTGGCGGGTCCCATTTGGACCAATTCAGTCTCGTCATACACGCCCTTTTTGTGTAGCTAAGGTGCCGGGTTTATCAAGGATGTGTTCTCACTCTGAGTTGGTGATCATTTTGCGTGTAGTCGTGCATAGTACTTTATGATTGGATTTCGTCAGTGAACAGTTTGCACGATGCATGGCGTCCTGCTGCTGTAATAGCCGAGTACTTCTCTTTACCGAGTTGACGTAGAAAACGAATACATGTATAGACTGCAATAAGAAAGTGATATGCCTAGTTACCCACACGGTGTCTCTTCTGAGGTCGCTCTCCGTAGGTTTCTGCAGTGTCCACTCTAAACCTCAGTTACTTTCCCGTCGTGCCCATAACTGGACGATGGCTCTCGCTCGGTCTACCTGACTTCGACCCATCAGCATGCGCATCCCCGATGATGCCGTTCGCAGACCCTGGAGGTAAAATTATAGTAAGAACTGATTGATGTGGATGCGGTACTCACCTCCACCACAAGGGATGAACTGAACGCGCAGTTTATCTGAGAACAGCGCACGATACAGCTTTTCTGTATCCTCTGCACTGAGACTGTAAAACCCTTTTTCACTTTCCCGGACGACGCATTCAGGCCAGTTTTCTATCCTGTACCCTTTCTTCTGCAGTACCCCTTCGAGAGTGGACCACGGCAGGCGATCTTTCGGTAGTGTAAATCCGATGACATCTGTATGCGTAGTGCTCGCCATACTCCATGATAAATGTCACGCGAGAACGGTACTCACGAGGCATATTAGAAAGCTTGTGTTTGATTTGGTTGATCTTTCGGATCCTCATAGGGTCACCACCCATGCAGATCGGAAGACTGTAGTTGAAGACGTAGTAGGCTGAAGAGCAGGCCTGTGTTAGAGAAACCAGGTCAGCTTGACATTCAAAGCTCTCGTGAGGAAAAGAACGAAAAATGTGTCCCTCAGGAGTCAGAAGAGTCGAGGGTGGGACAAGGTTGGTTATTATATCATGTATGTTTACCTTCCATCGTAGCCAGTGGTATCCGATCCGGTTTCGGAGACGTTTGATGTGCGGTGTGTTGAGCCCGGAGACAGGAGGTCATGAGGAAGAGGAACACGAAGACCTTTCGAGGTCGCGAGGTCGAGCTGAGACAAAGTCAACGAATGCGTGTCAAAAGGCTGATGAACCTGAGTACTAATCTACGTAGCTCTATTTCGAACTTATGCTGGTGTTCTTCGGCTTGAGAGTCGTGTCCAGGACGACAGACTGCAAACCGTTTCACCAGAAGCAGATGAAGACATCCACGGCACTGAATTGTTGTTGTGCATAATAGGGAGGGCATTGGGTGCGGACGAGCCGGGAGCGGTGACTGGCTGAAACACCTTTAAAAAGTGTCGAATGCAGGCGGAGATTCACAACATGTGAGTACCCACTTCATGATCATTCGAAGAACACCGTGGAGGTGAGCAGAGGAGAGCTGGGTGGTCGGTGCCTATTCCATTTTGCTGTGCATTTGGACACGTCTGAGAGAATGAACAAATGAGATGGATGTCGATGCAGAGTGAGGAAATTTACCTTGTTCCAGAGGAAATTTGATCGAGGTGTCCACCACAAAGATAGCGTGTCGTTCCATCCTCTGGACGACACGAATTCACCACAGGGGGAGAAACAAACCGCATACACCGAACCGTAATGCTTGAGAGGTTGTCCAATGGGTTGACCAGAAGTTGTATCCCAGAAACGAACAGTCCAATCCGAAGACGCACTCGCTAAGATGGATCCATCCGGAGAGAGGGAGAGAGAATAGATCCAGTTGCCGTGACCGGTCCAAGGTTGTCCGATTTGTTGGCCCGTTTCGGAGTTCCAACAGCGAATCGTTTTGTCGCGCGAAGCAGAGAAGAGCGTTTTGCCATCGTTTGACCAGGTGATATCGTTGTGGCCTTCCCATAAGCCAAGGACGAGCGCACTACCTCCTTTGATATCATAAACTTTGATTTCCTCGTCGTCTCCCATGAATTCGCCAATGATACATGCAACTTTGTAGCCATCCGGAGAAAATGAGATCTCCTGCACAAATTCACCAACGTTGATCGAGGTGAATTGCGTCCCTTCCTTCAAAGTGTAAATATCCACTGTCGTATCACCAGAAACTGTAACGAATTGTTCGTCTGGTGAAATGACAATTTTGATAAGTTCCGGAGTCGACCAATCGTATGTGTGTCTCCATTCGCTCAGAAGCCCATGCGACCTAACGTCCCACACTTTGACCTGAGCTTTGTCTATGGTGACAATCTTCGTACCATTCCTGGTCACAGCCAGACTCTGTGCTTCATCATGTTTCATCGGCCTCCCTTCCTCCCTGCCAAATTCCCAATCCCAGATCTTCACAGTCACAGTATTATCCACGATGATCACCTGTCGTGTGCCCAGAGGTGCCACTTTGCTCAGGCCATGTTCCTCCATCGAGATCTCTAGAATCGGTTTGGGCATAATGTGATAGCCATCTAGCCTTTGCGATAGCTCTCTTAACATGACAGGGTTAGAACAGGCAGTTAGTGTTGCCAAGTGCAGTTTCCTGTCGCGATGTTGGAAAGGTGTGGGGAGAGAAAATTCTCACAGTTTCTCCACAGGCAGTACGGTGCTGTGCCTGCCGAACACGTGCGGCCATTCATAGCCCTCCTTGGCAGCAGACCTTAAGATCTTGCGCTATCTGTTAAAAGGTAATTTAAACTGATTTTTTATGCACCGCCTGCCGCTAGTTTCCTGTGTCCTGCCTACCATCCTCTCCCGTCATGAAAACCTTTATTGCAAACAGGTCCAAGGCCGAAAAGGGCTCGAGCTCACCTCACGCGACAGTATGAGCTTCTTACTGAGCTATGAGGACGGATAGGACAAGAATCGAGAACCGGTGAGATTCTCTTCAACTGTCCAGTGCAGCCTTGCCATCGTACTTCATCGTCGCACCCGTCACAGGCCCTCTTTGGGTATGGAGCGTCCAACCCACAACAATCCCAACTAACCATCTCCCAGAGCGTCCAGCTCACGATAATACTACTTCCTCATTATGTGTTCCTTGATCGCGATAGACGGCATACATCAACCACGCTTACCTGCGTAGCTCATGATAAACTGTGTATACTTCCTGCGTCTAATATGACCGTTCCTAACTAGTGTTCATTCAGAATGCGTTGAACGTATCAGCTAAGACGCGTCCCTTCTCTGCTTCCCCTGCTAACTGTAGCCTTGTCATTGCCGGGTTGTTGGCTTTGAAAATCTCATACGGGGACAACGCCTGTCGTAGACCAGCCACCGGAAGGCTCGGACTAAACATGTAAGGTGAGTCTCAGTGCTGTAGACTCGGAGTACAGGGGGGACACACTTACCCCGTCGATCATCACTCCAATGATACATCTACTTTATCTGGTCGTACGGCGACTGTGTTCACTCCCAATCATGAGTTGATCTCCACCGACAGTACTATCTAAAGTCGATATTGAAGTACATATGTTGAATGCGTATGAGCAAATGTGGTCGGTTTTCGTCCGGATTAATACATTCCATACAGACAGATACTTACAATACACTGCTACATGGCACGAATGAGTAATAGAAGAGCTCTTGGGAAACAGCTAAGCATTAGCAAGCTGATGAAGTGCACATTAAACTTCCAGACAAAATGTCATTGCGAACGTAATAGGAGTGGAATTGAGTGTTCGATTCTCAACTTCTAACTTATCATTCGAGAGATAATCATCAACGTATTGAGTTTATAAAAGAATAATCGATATCAGAGATCGGAGATGATACGTTCCCTTGAAACCGCCGAACCAAAAAAAGCCCTGTCCCAAATGAATGGGCGAAAATCGTAGGGGTTATTTGCGGAGACACATGTTATGGGGACCACGATCAACACGGGCTAAAAACACGTCTCAACATCCTGCAGTGCGATTTCGAAGAAAAAAAAAGAGATACTTCTGTCTGTTGCAACGTATTATCCCTGAACAACCACGGCACCTGAGTAG
The DNA here is from genome assembly GCA_038094135.1 of Spongiforma cf. squarepantsii. NCBI lineage: Eukaryota > Fungi > Basidiomycota > Agaricomycetes > Boletales > Boletaceae > Spongiforma > Spongiforma cf. squarepantsii. Next base: position 13,969 of record JBBPTK010000071.1, on the reverse strand, counting down.
GGGTACGTCTCTGCAGCCAACTCACACCGAATCATCTGTCGTGTTCTCCGCGTTCTGGTCCTTCATGTGTACTCCTTCGTTAGCTTTCTGTACGAACGTCCAAGGTGGTAAGCTCGAAGCCAGCGCAGCTATGCAATTAATACGCCTTCGACGAACCTGGCAGTTTCCTCCGACACAGACCAGCATAGTCGATTGGCGGATGAGTCCAGAATCTGCGCAAGCCAAGCGAGGGTGGGACGGGGCACTGCGGAGGACCCTCACTGGACGAAAGGGTTGGTTTTGCAGCGGGATCATGCGCGAGTGCGGTGGATGAACCATACGAAATGATGTAGATGCGACGGTCGACCTGGAGGCGGAAGAGGGTGAGCAAGGGTCAGATGGGAGCCCGTGTGTGTGATATGCCATACCAGCACGCTCTAGGCATCTTTGGAGCCTTCTTCAGATGAGATTGGCACTGTCGAGACATACTGCTGGTCGAACGTGCCTAGAATCTCCAGTGTGGTGGTGCCGAGCGGAGCAGATCTCGACTTTGCAGATGAACTGAGACACCACAAAATGCTGGTATCCACGAGACCTATCATGCACGACGTAGATCAACGATACAGGGGACTTGTACTGACCCTTGGATGTTGGACGGTCACTCGACACATTGAATCTGAGCTGGCATAATATGTTTAATCGGCGCTCATAAATATTCAATTACCGAATACCATAAAATTTGAAGTGGGAGCCCAAGTCAAGAATAATCACACCCATGCAATTGAAGAGGTAACTCTAGATCTGTGGTGTTGGTATCCAAGCTGAAGTGCGTGAGCAGCACAAGTCGGAGTGACCCCAGATCGACTGGTGTTGAGCCGAATCAATTCAATGTTGGAGCTCAGTTTACTCTCTGATCCCCGCGAATACTTGCTGAGTACTATACCTGTCTTCAAATCCATTCTCACTACAATATCTTCCACAAACTTACTCCAGTTATGGAAGAAAATACGCCCTCGGAATCTGTTTCAATCTATGCGGCAGCGGCAGCAATTCTCTGTTCGTTCAGAAAGTACTCACTGCCGTCGGAAATGGCGCAGCGGATATGCAAGACGAAACGCCTCATCGTCACACTCTGCTCCACGTGATATTGGAGCCCGCGTCCACTTTGGGCTGTACCTGCGGCGATGTCTTGTCAGCCAGATAACGATGCGGACGTGTGTTGGGAGGTGACTGTCGATTATGGTCAAGCTTGCCTTCGTTTATATGCATGGCTGCGTAGACCTCGAGCTTGCCAACCCCTAGCTTCCGTGTACGGGGTAAGCCGAGAGCCAGATCTGGTTGATGATTCGATACTTGAGCTGACTGCTAAGACGTTCTTGGTTAAAGCACCTTGAATATTCAGAGACGTCGCATCGGTACAGTCAGCTAATATCACACTCTGTCCCGAGTCTGAAAATCCGATTCCTTGATATAGTTAGCTAGGATTGACGTTTTGAGACCTCAGCTCGGGACCGCGGCCAATGGGAGACTTTTCCACTGAATTGGTTGTGGCTATGATTTTATGCTTGTCTGGTTTCATGAGGGTTCGAGTACGTTAAACTTGTATCAGTACTAATGGTTCCTTGTTTCTACCAGTATCGTGACTCCATGGACCATGGTTGCGGAAGCATAAACTTTCTCTTTCAAGCGCATTTTATTGTATGCACCAATATAAAATTCTGCTTCAAAATATTTATTGTACCAGCCTCTAATTCTGACATAAATATACTCAAATCTGACTCGTCACGCTACAGGAACTATCAGATCACACAAGGAAAAGGAGCGTTTTTTTGTCTATTGATCCAGAGGTCTTTTCTGTGAGTACGTTAATTTACTACTTTGAATTGATATAGCTAGGTCTTATTGTCTGTGATTCGACTGTAGAGTACCTTCACTGACTCTGGCGAGGATTATGTCTGTGGATGGTGGGGATTATGTCCTTCATGTCGGGTCTTTCCTGTATCGGCAGCCAGCAAGACTCGATCAAATTCCAATGTGAGTCATCAATCGGTCGAGAAGCTGGACGGGATGGCTTGAGACCCTTGTAGAGGCGCAGAACAACCGTTGCATCCTCTCGAACCTCCGACCAAGGGTGCTCTCCCGACAGCACCTACATATGAGATTAGTACGGACCATGATGCTTTTCAGATCAACAAACTCACCTCCAGAGCTACACAACCGAATGAGTATACGTCACTCTTTGTGGTTCTGCAGACTTGACTTTCTGAATCAATTTGCTCTGGCGCAGTCCAACGCAACGCTCCATGGCGTGTAGTGGATCGTTGGAGATAGTTTAAAATTTCAGGGATGTCCCCGACCAGGGACGAATACCCAAAATCAACCAATCGAGCAGTGCAGTCAGCGTCGACAAGAACATTGTTCTATCCGATATTTGATGAGAATGAGACGGATGTCGTTACGAAGACTTACACAATTCAGATCTCCATGTACGATTGGACTCGGAAATTGAAAAGAATGCGCTGGGGGAGTTGGATATTGTAGCCATTTGAGATGAGATTATAAGAACGACTTACAGTACTGAAGCCCACTGGCAACATCCAACATCTACCGTCCAAGATGAGAAAATGAGCATATGAAGCACAAGGTGGGTACGTGCAAGCTGGATTCTTTGCTCAGCACTGAGGTTATCCTCATGCTTGGCTAAGAATTCATGCAGTGAACCGTTTGCCATCCATAGAGACACCAGCGACATGGACCCCGAGAGTCCAAAACCATAAGCAGTCCCAAGGAATGGGACAATATTTTTATGTTCGAGTCTCCTCCAAATCCCGAGTTCTCGACGGAGTATCTAGAATAAAGCATCAGAGCATACTTTGATTTGTCCCATGTATGGTCACCTTTTTGGACTTGTTGCCAATATTCTCATGGGAGCATTCCATTGAAAAGTTGAAACGCAAAGCCTTGACTGCGACCTAAGATGAAGAATAAGTAACAATACCCACAGGTCGTGCACCAGACCAAACCTCCGTCGGCTTCGAACCACCATGATACCAACACCTATAGACATCACCAAAACTTCCCCCTTTCAAGTACTGGTTTTCGATTCTGACGAGATGTGCGGTGAGGTTAGGTGGTGGAGGAAACTGAGAACTAGAAAAAAAATGTACTCGAGTCAAGAAATGCCGGCATCATATATTGGTATTGGGATGTAACAATGCTACATACACATGGGTGCGGATCCGTGGCCGCTGTTGATATTCAATGAGAGTAGAATAGGGATCTGAGTGCCCTGATGGTCCAGGGGCAGGGGAAAGCACGGACGACTGATAGAAAATCATTGAAAGGTAAAAGACATAACTAGTGGTAGGCGACTACTACACACCGAGTCGTTTTCCGTCGAATTTAACAGATGTTTGGCACAGGAATCGCATGAATGCGGAATGTCAGGTTGAAGAGTATGACTCTCCTGCGAAAGTTTGGTTGTATGTTAGAAGAGAACAAATGCAAGTGCAAAACGGATGAGGGACGTCACCTCAATCTGGGTGATAAGATTCGAATGAGGCGCCTGCCACGAATATAGCTTGCTGCCATGTCCTCCAGAGGCCACGAATTCACCGGAGGGGGAGAAACAAACCGCATACACCGAACTAGAATGCTTAAGAGGTCGTCCAATGAGTTGACCAGAAGTTGCATCCCAGAAACGAACAGTGCGATCCCAAGACGCGCTCGCTAAGATGGATCCGTCTGGAGAGAGGGAAAGCGAACGGATCCCGTTGGTGTGACCCGTCCAAGGTTCTCCGATCTGTTGACCCGTTTCGGAGTTCCAACATACAATCGTTTTGTCACCAGAAGCGGAGAAGAGCCTTTCGCCATCGCGTGACCACAGCACACTGGTAATATCGTTCGTGTGGCCTTTCAACGGGCCAAGGACGAGTGTGCCGCTTTCGACATCATAAATTCTGACCTCCTCATCGTCTTCCATGCAAATGACACATGCAACTTTGTGGCCATCTGGAGAAAAAGAGATCTTCTGCACAGTTTCGCCAACATTGATAGAGGTGAACTGCACCCCTTCCATCAATGTGTAAATATCCACCGTCATCTCGCCACAAACTGCAACGAATTGACCATCTGATGAAATGGCAATTGGTACTAGTCCCAGCAGGTCTGGCAATTCACTTGTGTGTCTCCATTCGTTCAGAAGCCCATGAGATCTGACGTCCCATAGTTGAACCTGATCTTCGTCTATGGTGACGATCTTTGTACCATCCCCGGTCACAGCAAGATCCCATACTTCGCCATGCTTTATCGGCTTCCCTTCTTCCCTTCTGTGTTCCAAATCCCAGATCCTCACACTCCCAGCATAATTCACGGTGATCACCCGTCGCGCGTCCAGAAATGCGACTTCGCGAAAGCCACGTTCATTCGTTGAGATCTCTAGAATTGGTTTGGGCACATTGCGACCATCTAGCTCCTGCGATATCTCTCTTGACATGCCAGTGTTAGGATAGACGGCTAGTGTTGACTGCAGTTCCTTGTTGTGAATTGGGAGAGGTGCGTGGTGAAGTCAATGAAGGGGAGATAAAATACTCAATGTTTGGTCCACAGGTACATTAATATTTAAATGTAAACGCAAGGCAGTGTGGTTGTCCCAACCAATTCGTGATATATGTATCATCATTAATGATACACCGGTCCTGTTTTTTTTTTTACAATATTTACAACACGCAACTTGCTTTGCTTTGCGAATACTTGACCTTTATTTATGACCTCAGCTGTTCACATCCAGATCTCCTCTGTAAGACATCAAAGCTCGGGCAGAAGAGCTTCGTACTTTGTGCCATCTGTTAAAAAGGCGGCCCGAAATGCACTACATGCCGTTAACCGCTTGTGTCCTACCTATCATCTTTCAATCACCCATCATGAAAACATTTATTGTAAGCATATTCGAAACTGTGAAAAGGGTTCGAGCTTCACGCGAAATTATCCTTCTTACCGAACTATGAGGATAGATAGTCTTCATAGATCAAGAACTTGTGAGACTCTCTGTGAAAGTGCATGTTAGGTCGTATCTCATGCTAACCTCATCCCATGCAGTTCCATCCTATGCATTTTCCCAACCGACCATGCCCAAAAACGACCATCTCAGCACCGGCGACTGTTACTACTTTACCGAGCACTCCTTGATCTCAGGGCATACATTCGCAAATCGTAATTATCACCTGCGTAGTTCAAGATAACTTGTGTATACTTCGTACGTTTGATTGCCATTCCATTCCTAACGTGACTATGATTCATCCATGGAGAATGCGCTGAACCTATCAGCTATGCGCGTTCTCCCTCTGCGTTCCCATACCAACTGCAGCCATAGGATGGCCCGGAATAGATAAGCTAGGTACCAGTGCTGTAGACTCAGTACAGAAGGGCAACGCTTACCCCGTCAATCATCCCTCCGATTGTCCATCTACCTTATCTGTTGGTGGCTTTGTTCACTCCAAACCATGAGTGGATCTCCACTGATGGTATAATCTAAAGCTGTTGGGGTATACATTGAAGTACATACATTGAACACATGAACAAATGCAATCGGTTTTCGTTCGGGCTGAGACATTCCATGCAACCATGCCGGGAAGAGTACTTACTATAGGCTGGAATGAAGCACTTTAGTAGTTGACTTTAATCTGAACGAATCAATATGTAAGTGCGCATCTAGCTTCTCAATAAAATGGTATTGAAACGTAGAAGAGGCAGAATAACGTTCGATTCTCAGCTTCCAACTTGTCATTCGAGATACAATCGTCGATGTATTGAGTTTATACTAACCACGGAGACTGTCACAAAGGAGTCCTTATATTGGAGATGATATGTTCCCTTGAAATCCCCAAACCAAACACAAAAAAAAATCTGTCCCAAAATGAGTGAGCGGAAATCGAAGGGGCCACTTGCCATTCGCAGAGCTGCGTTTTCACAGGGTCACGATCAACGTGAGCTCAAAACGCGTCCCAACATCTTGCTGTGCGATTTCGAAGAAAAAAATGATACTTACTGTCTGTTGCGACGCATTATCCCCGAACAACCCTGCACCTGAGCAATGTACGTCTCTGCAGCCAATTCAAACACCGAATCATCGTTGTGTCCACTGCACTCTCGTGCTTCACGTGTACTCCTTCGTTACTAGCTTTCTGTACAGACGTCCAAAGTGGTAAGCTGTAAGCAAGCACAGCCGTAACTTCAACGAACCTGGCAGTTCCATCCAACACAGACAACCATAGTTGATTGGCTGATAAGTCCCAGAATTTGCGCAAGCCGAGCGAGGGTCACGGAACGGGGCGCTACAGAGGACCCTTGTCAGACGAAAGGATCCGTTCAGGGGTGGTATCATGCGCGAGCGCGGTGGATGGATCATACAAAATGACGCAGATGCGATGACGGAAAGGGAGCCATCTGTGGGCAGGGGCTCTCTGATAGGTGTGAATCCGTATGATATGCGCTACCAGCCCACTTCGGGTATCTGTCAGGATCGCTGGCAACCGCGACGTGGACATCACACAAATTGGTTACTAGAAGAGAGTGAACTAAATAATACAAGTAGACAAACGAGGAAAATCGCACCTAGAAGAGAGAAACATGACACTAGGGGATAGGGGAAACGGTAACCCGCTATTATATGTAACTCGAGAATGACAAACACAAACACAACGGTACACAATCGCACGGACCACGAACAGATACAACAACACTGGGAGGAAGATACATCAGCTTCCAGATGCAATCATTCGTCAAGATCGATCGAAGTGGGAGTTGAGGCGCAATGTCGTCGTCCAGGTGTGGTGATGACATGATGGTATCAGGGTAGTGGGCTGTGGTTTACGTCAGAGCGTAGAAAAGGTAGCAAGGTACGTCACACGGGGCAAGAGAATGGGCTATTCGTCACACATTCATTGATCACTACAGCATGTACCACCACACAGCTGCAAGGCGATGAGGTACGCAACGTTGGCATTAATACTTAATGGGACGGTCGAGGCGACGGGGACGATGCGCGACGAGAGCGAAAAGCTGGGTTGTAGACTACGAACACGCGTACTACGTTAGGTGCGATTATGTAATCAACGCGATACTACTACGGCGAGAACGCCAATTCCAACAATACTCGATCGTGAAAACATAGAGACTCCCACTGGAAGCACGAAAAGCAGTATTTGGAAGGACTGAATCGATGCTTTGTACAAAAATCTGATGCATTATGCATTATGCGACTATGACCACATCTACCACCCGCCCGACCTCATCCGGGCCAAAACATGCCAATGCAATATGAGAACATCTAGTAACTGTAGTATCTAATTTTGTACATCAGTTTTCCATTCAACTAGGCTCCAATCGAACCTATTGTTAGATTACGGGCGAGCGCGTTGCGAGGGAACGGGCATAAGAGCTACGACATGATGGGAGCAGCAGCGAGAGTAAACTACGAACACGCGTATACGGTAAGGTTACTATGATTACGTAAGTAGGTCGCGGTACATCGAGCTCGACAATATTCCAATACCTATCACCAATACATGACATCTCAACTGCACTTCTGTTTCCTTCAGCCAGACTAAACAATGCGACCAGCAGGAGCACAAGCACGACTTTTGATTTTTCAACCTCCACCTGCACATGTAATAATTTGAGCGGAACCATTCTTTCTAGATGAACAATAACCTATGGTCGCTTCAACGCAGATAGATACAGAATCTATTTGAACTTGAATGCCCTCGGTCTACACCTGTGCAGCTGAAGCTACCTACTGCATCTAACATGCTCTAACATGTGTATCCTAATGTACTGGCTTCCACCACAGAAGCCTTGCGCTGAACATCTTGGTCATGCTGTGTTTTCCCTCCTTGCCTTGCCTGACCTCAGATTCGTGATCGTCCGCACCGCTGGACTGGTATCACTGCTCAGATACCCGGCTGTGACCACGAGTGTCATTCTTGTCAGCTTGTCGCCTTTGGTCATCTTTCCCTGAACGAGCCAGAGTGGAAATGGTGCCTTCGTGATAACTGAGGACACCACGTTTACCAAATGTTGTGTCGTGTATCTGCATATGTGCTATGATCACTCGAATTTACGCCAAGATAATCAGGTCCGAGTCGGCGGGTCCCATTCGAACCAATTCAGTCTCGTCATACACGCCCTTTTTGTGTAGCTAAGGTGCTGGATTTATCAAGGATGTGTTCCCACTCTCAGAGGGCAAATCGGTGATCATTTTACGTGTAATTGTGCATAGTACTTTACGATTTGATTTTGTCAGCCAAGAGTCTGTACGATGCGTGGCGTCCTGCTGCTGCACTAACCGAGTACTTCTTTTCATCGAGTTGATGTAGAAAACGAACACATGTAGACTGTAATAAGAAAGCAATATGCACCTAGTTACCCAAACGGTGTCTCTTCTGAGGCCGTTCTCCATAGGTTTCTGCAGTATCCACTCTAAACCTCAGTTGCTTTCCCGTCGTGCGCATAACTGGACAATGGCCCTCGCTCGGCCTACCCGACCCCGACTCATCAGCGTGTGGGTCCCCGATAATGCTGTTCGCAGACCCTGGAAGTAAAATTACAGTAAAAATTGGTTGATGTGGATGTGGTACTCACCTCCACCGCAAAGGACGAACTGAACGCGCAGTTCATCTGAGAACAGCGCACAATACAGCTTCTCTGTATCCTCTGCACTGAGACTGTACACCCCTTTGTCACTTTCCCGCACGACGCATTCAGGCCAGTTTTCAATCCTGTACCCTTTCTTCTGCAGTTCTCCTTCGAGGGTGGACCACGGAAGGCGATCTTTCGGTAGTGTAAATCCGATGGCACCTGTATGCATAGTGCTCGCCACACTCCATGACAAATGTCATGCGAGAACGGTACTCACGAAGCATATTGGAAAGTTGATGTTTGATTTGGTTGATCTTTCGGATCTTCCTAGGGTCACCACTCCTTGTGGATCGGAAGACTGTAGTTGAAGATGTAGTGGGCTGCGGAGCAGGTCTATGTCAGAGAAACTAGGTCAGCTCGACATTCAATACTCTCATGAGGAAAAGAACGAGAAGCGTGCCCCCACGAGAGACGAGCGTGGAATCAGATATGTTTACCTTCTGTCGCAGCCAGTGGTATCCGATCCGGCTTCAGAGACGTTTGATGAGTGGTATGTTGGGCTCGAAGACAAGAGGTCATGAGGAACGCGAAGACCTTTCGACGCCGCGAGATCGAGCTAAGACAAAGTCAGCGATTGCATGTCGGAAGACCGATGAACCCGAGTACCAATCTACGTAGCTCTATTTCGAACTTGTGCTGGTGTTCTTCGGGCTTGAGAGTCGTGTCCAGGACGACAGACTGCAAATCCGTTTCACCAGAAACGGATGAAGACATCCACGGCGTTGACTTGTTGCTGTGCATAACAGCGAGGGCATTGGGTACGGACGAGCCAGATGCGGTGACTGGCTCAAATACCTTCAAAAAGTGTCGAATGCAGGCAGAAATTCATAACGTGTAAGTACCCACTCCAGGATAATTCGGAGAACACCGTGGAGGTGAGCAGAGGGCTGGGTGGTCGGTGTCTATTCCATTTTGTCGTGCATTGGGACACGTCTGCGAGAATCAACAAATGAGACGGGATGTCGATGCAGAGCTGAGGAAATCTACCTTGTTCCTGATGAAGTTCGATCGAGGCGCCCACCACAAAGATAGCCCGTTGCTAAACCCTCCGGACGACACGAATTCGCCAGAGGGGGAGAAACAAACCGTACACACAGCACCGAAATGCTTTAGAGGTTGTCCAATGGGTTGACCAGAAGTTGTATCCCAGAAACGAACAGTGTGATCCAATGACGCGCTCGCTAACATGGATCCATCTGGAGAGAGGGAGAGTGAGCTGATCCAGTTGGTGTGACCCGTCCAAGGTTGTCCGATTGGTTGTCCCGTTTCGGAGTTCCAACAGCGAATCGTTTTGTCATACGACTGAGCGGAAAAGAGCCTTTTGCCATCGCATGACCATAGCATGCTGATGATATCGTTCGTGTGGCCCTCCCTTCGGCCAAGGATGAGCGCACCGCCTCCTTTGACATCATAAACTTTGATTTCCTCGCTGTCTCTGATGAAATGGCCAGCGGTACATGCAACTTTGTGGCTATCTGGAGAAAAAGAGATCGTCCACACAATTTCACCAACGTTGATCGAGGTGAATCGCGTCCCTTCCTTCAAAGTGTAAATATCCACTATCGTATCACCAAAAATTGCAGCGAATTGCTCGTCTGGTGAAATGGCAATTTTGGCAAATTTCACATCCGACCAACCGCGTGTGTGTGCCCATTCGTTCAGAAGCTCATGCGATCTGATGTCCCACACTTTGACCCGAGCTTCGTCTATGGTGATAATCTTCTTCCCGTCCCTGGCCACAGCAAGATCCCGTACTTTACCATGTTTCATTGGCTTCCCTTCCTCCCTGCCAGGTTCTAAATCCCAGATCCTCACGCTCCCAGCAGAGGTCATAGTGATCACTTGTCGTGCGTCCAGAAATGCTATTTTGCAAACGTCACGTTCATTCGTTGAGATCTCTAGATTCGGTTTGGGCACAATGTGACCATCTAGCTCTTGCGATGACTCTCTTGACATGACGGAATTAGGACGGGCAGTTAGTGTTGAGTACAGTTCCTTGTCGCGATGTTGGAAAGGTGCGTGGTGAACGGATTAAGAGGGAGAGAAAATGCTCACAGTTGCTCCACAGTTATTATATTTATCATTGAGCGTACCATGCTGTGTCCGCCGCGTGACTTGTTCCTGCATTGAGAATATGCTTGGCATTCGCTTGTGACCTCGGCCATTCTTAGCAGCCCCTGAAGTCTTGCGCTATCTGTTAAAATGTACAATCTCCCATGCCCCGCCTACCATTCTCACCTGAAAACATTTATTGCAGGCAGATCCGAGACTGAAAGGGTCCTCGCACGACAGTAGTATGTGCTCCTTACTGAGCTACGGGGACGGATAGGACAAGAATCGAGAACATGTGGGACTCTCTTTAGCTGTCCAGTGCAGTGTCGCCGTCATATTTCATCGTCGCATCTGTCGCAGGCAATTTCATAGCTTCTCTGGGTACGGAGCGTCCAACCCACAAATACCCCGTCTGATCATCCCCCAGAGCGTCCAGCTCACGATAATACCAGTTCCTCACGATTCGTTCCCTGATCGCAATAGAGAGCATACATAGACGACTCTTACCTGCGTAGGCCATGATAAACTGTTTATACTTCCTGCGTTCAATGTGACTATTTCATTCCTAACCTAACTATTGTTCATTCAGAATGCGTTGAACGTATCAGCTACGACACGTTCTCGCTCTTCTCCCTACTAACCGTAGCCTTGTCATTGTCGGGTTGCCGACTTTGAAAATTGACGGGGACAACGCCTGTCATAGACCAGCTACCGGAAGGCTCGAACTAGATATGTAAGGTGGGTCCCAGTGCTGTAGACTCGGAGTACAGGAGGGCCACGCTTACCCCGTCGATTATCACTGCAATGATACATCTACTTTATCTTGTCCTTCGACGACTTTATTCGCCCCCAACCATGAGTAGGTCTCCACCGATGGTATAATCTAAAGCGATTGGATGTACATTGAAGTAAGTTCAATACATGAGCAAACGTGGTCTGTTTTCGTTCGGACCAAGACATTCTATATAACCATGCCATGACAGATACAGTACTTACAATAGACTGCTATATGGCATGAATGAATCACAGAAGGGCTCTTGGGAAACCGCTAAGGAACTAATGGAAACCAAAAAAAAGGACTGTCCCAATGAATGGGCAAAAATCGTAGGGGTCACATGCCAAGACACGTCTTATGGGGCCACAATCGACATGGGCTCAAAACACATCTCAACATCATGCGGCGCGATTTCGAAGAGGGAAAAAAATACCACTATCTGTTGCAACGTATTACTGTGGCCCTGAACAACCACAGCACCTAGCAAGGCACTGTCAAGGGTACGTCTCTGGCAGCAGCTAACTCACACACCGAATCATCTGTCGTGTTCTCCGCGTTCTGGTGCTTCATGTGTACCCCCTCGTTGGCTTTCTGCACAGACGTCCAAGGTGGTAAGCTCGAAGCCAGCGCGGCCATACAACTAATGCGACTTCGACGAACCTGGCGGTTTCCTCCGACAAAGACCAGTATAGTCGATCGGCGCATGAGTCCAGAATCTGTGCAAGCCAAGCGAGGGTGGGACGGGCCTCTGCGGAGGACCCTCGCTGGACGAAAAGGTCAGTTTTTTGGCAGGATCATGCGCGAGTGCGATGGTTGACCTCGGGAGGGAGCCATCTGTGGGCAAGGGTTCCTATCGGAGAGCCCGTGCAGCGTGGTATGCCCTACTAGCCCGCCCCGGGGGTCTTTGGAGCCTTCTTCAGATGAGATTGGCGCTTTCGAGGCATTCTGCTGGTTGAACGTGCCCTCTCCAGTGTGGTGGTGCCGGGCGGAGCAGATCTCGACTTTGCGGATGAACTGAGACACCACAAAATGCTAGCATCGACGAGGACTATCGTGCAAGATGTCGATCAGTAACACAGGGGACTTGCACTGACCCTTGGACGTTGGACGGTGGAGCTCACTCGGCGCATTGAACCTGAGTTTAAAATTCAATCTGACTTCAGGGACCGACCCTGTCGGCCTGAGGACTCATCTGGGAATTGTATTTTCCAACTCCAATCGGTAGCACCGTCATGCGAAGGTACTGATTGAGTAAGCATTGGTCGACCTATTTCGACCAATCACGACCCAGAGACCTATCTTCGAACTCAGGCGACCTATCTTTGAAGTCCGCCCGAGTCCGCCCGGCCGTGACCGAGTCGCGACCTTTCGGTCACCTGACGGGCCCATGCATGGTGGCGGTGCTTCAAGAAGCGAATTTTTACTAAGGTCGAAACAGGGGTCGCGCTCCGAACCGACTTTTATTGTGGCATCGCGGGCGCAGAAGCGGACAAAACGAGATGTACGTTACATAGACTGGAGACGCGAGCGAAGAGCAGCCGGAATCGTGGTGTAACGAAGCAGAAGAAAGGTTAGCACTAGCATAATGGAGAAAAAGGCTAGTACTGTAAGTATCGAAGCAAGAGACGAAAGAAAAGCGACGAAAGAAGCGGACGGACAGACGGGAAAAAAAATGAGGTCGAGACTGCTAGACGAGCAAGCGCGAAAGCGACGAGTGACACGTACTGATATGAAAGAAAACTGCTAGACGAGCGAGCGTGAAAGCGACGAGTGACACGACAACACGAGGGACGAGGGACAGACGACGACTTGGACGATGTACGAGATCTGGCCGATCAACACATCATCACGCGTTCTGCTCGAGATAGCCAACGCGAAGGCAATCGGAACTGTCGTGCTGAACGATGTGATCGGCAGGGACGGAGCTGTTGACCTGGAAACCGGGATGAAGTCTGAAGAGTGCTGGCCTTCCGCGTCTGTGAGGATGATGGTGTGCGCTGTGCCATACGTGTACAACAGTCTACTTACATAGTTTTGACATTTGTTCGTGGCTCACTCGAGTTTCAGATTCGAAGGAGATTAATTATACACGGCAGTACTACACGTACCATAATGCATTTACCTGTGTAACAATAGTGTACTGTACCTACATAGTTTTGACGTTTGCTCGGGGTTCGCTATCCTTTGCCTGACCGTCGTTCGTCTGTCCCAAACTCTACCCCTTCGGTGGGGTTTCCGTGTTCCGGGGGCCTACCCCTTCGCTCCTTCTCGGCTCGCCTCCGGCTTGCCAGCGCCTTCGCATGACCTATCTGCCTCCAATCCAATTCCAACTAATCACGTGTCGCAACTTTTTTTCTGCCATGCTAATGCCGCCGGCTTACGACCCCTTCTGACCGCCTTATAAGCTATGCTAACCTCAATTTGGACATTACAAGGGGCACTACAATGGCATTACAAGTCCATTAT